>JBBPTH010000061.1:0-123690 GCA_038094055.1 Chalciporus sphaerocephalus | reverse complement strand
CGAGCGCCTTAGCAGTCTATTAGGACTTGCTGCATTCGGGGGGAGTTAGTTGTGAAGAGATGCACAATCAGGGGGGAGTGTTATTTTGGTGATGTTGCATCTCTACCTATTTGATACACTTGACTTGATTTCATAGCTACAGAGCGATCTAGCCATTACCAAGACTTCTAACTAGGCTAGATCGACTCCCCATCTTTACTTTGCTTATTCCCCCACTTACAGGACTTGTCTAGCTTCATTCCTTCGTCCTACACATGCAAGGTATTGCCTTTGACATTTGTTTCATACTTGACAGCTGGCACTTGTCTCAGAGTGACAGCTGATACTTGTTTCATCTTTTTATAGTTGAAACATGCTTCACCTTTTAATAGCTAAAACATGTTTCACTCTTTGACAGCTGTGGCTTGCTAGTTGACAGGTTGTTTACTAGTCTTTGTTTAGAGTACTCAAACACCCAGAGTCCGCTTTCTGAGAACCCTTGGTTACTCACAGTGGACTCTAGGTGTGTAGGCTCATTGTACTTTGTCCAATTCACTTGGTTACTCACAGTGGACTCTAGTCTACACTCTTGTGAAGCTCAGTACCACTCCTTGAGTGGTTATTTTGCTCTTAGAGGCACTTTGTGCTTAACAGCTAGAGATATAATTCAACATACTCATAAACATCTAAAAGATTTCCCTGCAGTGAATCCACTTGTGGAAGAAAATATTTGTCCTGGCTGTCAACTAGGCAAACAACCTAATCAGCCTTTTGCACCATTGGAAAGACACACCTCTAAGGTATTTGAACTGATTCATTCAGATCTTTTCAGATCTTAAGTCATAGAAAGTGGAATCATATTATAAACATAAATATATTATTGTATTTTATGATGATTATACCTTTATATCTTGGGTTAAGCTACTGCAAAACAAAAATAATGTGCTGATAGCCACTAGACAGTTCATTAAGCATGTCCAGATGCAATAGAACAGCCAAATCAAAGGCTGGATATCAGATGCTGGGGGAGAGTATAAGTTGAAAGCCTTTGATGAGATACTATGCAATGAAGGCATAGAGATCTTTTAATCAGCTTCTTATCTACATCAGCAAAATGGCAGAGCCAAAAAGCACATTAGGACACTAGGCAGAAGGTTGTCATTAAGAGATATGAGAGCCAGGAACTTATACTGGGTAAGCTGGCCCATTCTCTCCTGTCTCTCCTAAATGATCTGCTCATAGCTCTTCTGGACTATTACTAGATAGAGAAGGTTTATGTAAAGTGAGATTGTTGCTTTATCTATCTACTTATTGAGGAGAATGTTGAATGTACTAACAGTTAATTATACGTGAGATAGTAGTTTACCTTATCTGTGTATACTACTTAGTTCATACTCAGTTAGTCTAAGTTATAATAGCTCTTTTACTGCTACCACATCTGTGAATGCTAAGCCTACAAGTGAAGTAAGTAAATAGCTTCCTCTGCATAGTAACACACTGAGGTAGCAGGGGCTCTTGCCCTTCTATCTCTATGCTGCCTATTCTCTATTCAATAGATTATGAGCTCTGCCAGCAGTGTAAAAACCCTGGCAGTAAACCTACCATATACTTAGATCACAATGTAACTGGCTAACACCTCGCTCTGAATTGAAAGCAAATACCTAGCCATGATGCAACTTTGTTGCTCTTAGTCCATGATATTCATATCTCATATGTTTGGATCTGCTTTTTGCAATCCTTACTACAATTGAAATAGACCCTTATGGGATCGCTATATCAGTATGGTTCAAAAGGCTCTGACCGCAAAACATTTAGCTTTTTTCGCTTATTCTTTTGAACTACAAAGCTAATACATCTGCCTATAGAACTAAACCACCCTATCTATATCCTCAAAAATGTCCACCTCTAAAGATGTCACTTCTGCCTTTGGTTTGGTCCCCACCCTTAACAGTACCAACTATCAGCATTAATCTGCCAAGATCAAAATATACTTGCAAGCTAACCAATGCTTCTATGTCACCAAGAAGTCCAATGATCCCAATGATGATGATTGGGAGATGAACACCAAGAAGACTATTGGAATTATAAGAAAAAGATGACCAATATCTTCCAGCACTGCTGGAGAGACGTTGACAATACTAAGCTGTTATGGGATAGTATTGAGGCTGAGTATGCAAAGGTGTCCCTTGCAACAGTCCACGCTATTTACAATGAATTGCACGATATTATATTCCCTGCCAATAACCACCCCGGTCCCACCTTCTCAGCTATCTGCAACAAGTTTGCATGTCTCACTAACTATCAGTTCTCAATCGCAGAATGCACTCAGATTCTACTCCTACTTTCCAAGATCTATAAAATCTCATATATGACCTTGTTTACTCAATTTATCAATGCGAGATCTGGGGAGTACACCAAACTAGTCAAGCAAACTTGCCAAGTCACCACCATGGCTGCTAATGGTACAGTTATTATCACAGTGCAACCATATGAGGAACTAGGCAAGCTCATCATCAGCATTGCCAAGATTGAAGAAAATGTCACTCTATGATAGCATAGCAGCATTACATTATAACTTGCAAGGCCGGAACTACAACAGGGAATGGGCAGTCAGCTTTCAACAATTAGACCTTGGCTATGAAGAATAAAGGGAGAGATCCCAACTTCTCTTAGCAATAGCAACAGCAGTAGCATCAGCAACCATCCACGTCACAGGACAACAACAGTGCTAAGGAGAAAAAGAGAGGAGGCTGATCCGCCAAAGAAAAGGTCAAGCAGAACAAGAGGAACAAACAACACAAGAAGGTTCTATAGAACTAGTGTCCCAAGAGGGGAGACGACTAGTCTGAGGGCAGAGGAAATTCTACTACATACCTGATTGTTAGATGAAGGATTGAGTTTAGAGCTGCAAGTATAGTAAGTAGCACTGGTGATTGTAGGAAGACAAGAGTCTATTTGAACTCAGACTATGCTGTGTTCTGCTTATACTAGAGTAGTTGTGCTGAACTACCTACTAGGACTATTATTAGTACTATCTATGTTTATCATTCAATACTTCCTCTCATCTAATGTACCATAGTATTATTAGATGTAGAAGAGGCTTCTGCACAGCCCATAGGGTGGTGAGGTCAGTTTGTGTAAAACTTCAGTCCAAGTTGTGAGCGGTACTGTTTAAACTTGACATGTCCAAGGTTCTTGGTGAATATATCATTGGAATTATCAGATCCCTCAATATACATGAGCTCTATTTCCTTGGTGTTCAACATGAGTTTTTGCACATAGAAGTAATGAACTTTGATATATTTGGATATACTAGATGTCAAGGGATTAGATGCTATATGAATAGCTCCCTGGTTGTCAGCACATAATGGTATAGGCCTCCTAATGGGGCAACCAAGTTCTTCGAGCATATGTCGGATCCATTCAATTTCCCAACTAGTGTCACTAAGCAATTGGAATTCCACATCAGTGAAAGAGCATGCAACAGAATCTTGTAAGTGTAATTTTTAAAGGAAAGCACCTTCCACAAGTTTCAGGAAATATCCTGACTATGAGCATCTGGTGTTAGGGCCTTGACTCTAATCCAAGTCTAAAAAAGCTAATAGCCCTTGGCCAAGTTCCCCTTTGTAGACCAAAGCATAGTTTCTGAAACCAGCAAGGTAACAGCATACATATAGTGCCTTATTGAGGTGATCCTCAATGGGATTAGCCAAATGCCTAGCGAGTTGGATGACTGCATAAGCAATATCCAGGTATGTGCCTATTATCAGGTACATTAACAAGCCTATTATGATCTAGAAGCACGTCCACAGCTCTGGATTGACCTCTGCATTGTTTTTCACAGGGTAATATCCCTGAGATAATGGTGTGGGTGCAGATTTGGCATTGGTCATGCTGAATTGTGCAAGAATCTTCTTGAGGTATGTGCATTGGTCAAGATATATTGTATGACCTTCTCGAGAGATATTCATCCTGAGGAGCTCACGAGGTTCACCCAGGTCTTGACACTCCCACTTCTATATAAAGTTAACCTTGAGTTTGTCTACTAACTTTTTATCTGGGCTGCAGAATTCAGCATCGTCGACATAGACAATCATGATAACCGGTTTGCCTCCAGATATGTGAATGAAAAGGCCAGAGTCTGTGGTAAGTCTCTTGAAGGCTAATGTTGCCATTGACTTGTCAAGCGCGCGTCACCATGCTAATCCGGCCTATTTAAGGCCATATAGGGCATAGCGTAGTCATAGGACTTTGCCTTTGAATTGGAGTGACATAAACCTCTCAGAAAACTCCATATAGAGTTCTTCTTCCAGTTCACCATAAAGGTAGGTGGATCGTACATCTAGGCCAGTAATGTACCAGTCATAGATAGCGGAGAGGACATAGATGAATTGCACTGTCTTGAGCCATACTACTGGGGAGAAAACTTGGTCGTAATCTATCTCTTCAATTTAGGAGAAGCCTTTCACAACAAGATAGGCTTTCTTTTGACCATCAGTTTTTAATGAGCTTATGATCTTTGGGCTGATCGACAATCTCATAGACCTTTCAATATTTGAGTATTTGTAGTTCTTCCTCACAGGCTTTACACCAGAGTTTACATTCATTCTCATCAGAGATCTGGAAGATATCACAGTATTTCCAATGCCGATAATTTATGTTACTCCTCGGAGGGTTATCCAGGGGAACAGTGTAAGCACACAAGTAATTTATTAGTGTGTCTCCCCCTTCCTGGGTTATATATTCGATATCTTCTTCCGACACAGTCAGAGATTCAGGCATTGCACTGGGAATCTGGGATGTGGAGCTACTGCCACCAGTTTCTCCAACCAAGTCATGCCATTTGCTTTGACTTTTAATATCCCGAACTTGTTGGATCAGGTATCTCCTTTTGCCATATATGTTACCAGGCTGAACAGGTACATAGCATTTGTATCTGGGTCATTCTGGCATAACTGGTATTGAAGGACATGATGGTTGAGGAGGGGTGACTTGAGGAGGTGCCAGTGGTGTCCCTGGATTTTCTGAGTCCGAGGAACCAGGAAAAGAGGTTCGAGGTAGTGGGGTAGCCTGTCTAGGCTGGGATAGAGGAGTGAGATAATCATCTGTATTAAACTCATCACCACTAGAATTACTGTCTGCAGAAGGCTTCTTGCCATGAGAATGGGGAGGTCTTTGACAGCCTATTGGCAGTTGCTGTACACCATGTAATCTAGGGAAATATATTTTGTCAAACACAGCATGTGCCAACGTAAACAGGGAATTAATTGGTTTCATAAACAAATAGTTAGATTCCGAACCCGTAGCATATCCTAGATAAATCATCAGCTGCAATTTTGACTACAGCTTGCCAGTATGCACTTCATCTGGTATGTGCACATAGGCATCACATCCAAAGACACAAAGATGTGAGATGGAAGGTTTCTCCACCTTAATTAGTTCATGAGAGGCCTTCCAGTATAACCGAGACATAGTGTTGAAATAATAACAGGCAGCATTAAGGTAGAAGGGCAAGGCCCCGGCTATCCTAGCATTTAGCTACACAGAGGAAGCTGTATACTTACTTAGCTTATGGGCTAGGTGTTCACAGATGTGGTAGGAGTAAAAGAGCTGTTATAACTCAGACGAGCTGAGTATGAACTAAGTAGTGTACACAAATAAGATAAACTACTATCTCACGTATAATAAACTATTAGTACATTCAACACTTCCCTATGCTTAATATCGCTAGTATATGCGAGCATAAAAAGAATGTACATTTGTATAGCACACTGTCTAATCAGCGCTGTAGATGTGTAGACCTAAAAGCTCTTTGAATTTTTCAAACTTGATAAATCCTAGATTCTTCGTAAAGATATCAGCAGGATTATCTTGTCCTTCTATGTAGAAGAGCTCGATCTGTTTGTCTTCAATCACATCACAAATAAAATGATATCTAATGCAAATATGATGATTCTTTTTCTGATTTACAGGATTTTGTGCAGTGAATATTGTACCCTGATTATCACCACAAAGAGGAACGGGTTTCAACTTGTATCTAAGTTCCAGCATCATTTGCTTTACGCCAATGATTTGATCTATACAGTTGGACAATGAAATATATTCTGCTTCAGTAGAAGACTTCACTGTAACCTTCTGAAGATGCAAGTTCCATATAAAAGCAGCGTTCACGAGTTTCAGGAAATATCCTATCTGCAAGTGTGAAGTCTCTGAATCAGCTCCTTAATCTGAGTCGGAAAAGCCGATAAGACCTCTATCTTTGCTACCATCATATACTAAAACATATTTACAAGTATCTTTAAGGTATCTCATGATATAGTAAGCTTTGTCTAGGTGCTCTTTGGATGAATTTGCAGATTGTCTCGCAAGTTATGTAACTGCATATGCAATGTCTGGACAAGTTCCTAGCATTATGTATAACAGGGATCCAATGACGACCTGAAAATGCGTCCGTAATTCAGTGTCTATAGGTTCTGTATTCCTATTTAGATAATACCCCTGTGGTAATGGAGTACATGTGGGCTTAGCGTTTGTCATGCCACATCACTCAATTACCTTGTCAAGGTAATCACATTGATCTAAAGAGATTAAGCATTTGGATCTGTTACGGTGAATCCTCATTTGAAGAAACTCATTGGTTTCATCAAGATCACGATAATCCCATTTTTTCATAAATTTAGCTTTGAGTTGATCAACCTCAAGCTTATTGGGACCACAAAAGAATGCGTTGTCAACATATACAATGGCATAGACTTTGCCATGTTTGAAGACATATATGCCGGCATCAGAGTGTATCTTCTTGAAGCCTAAGTCCTTCATCGATACCTTGAGCTTACGCCATCAAGTAATGCCAGCCTGTTTAAGGCCATACAAGGCATGTTGGAGTCAGAGGACTTTGCCAGCCATTTCAGGTCTGGCAAACCCTTCAGGGATTTCCATATAGATCTCCTCTTCTAAGTAACCATATAGATATGCAGATCACATATCAAGTTCTGATATATACCAATCTTTGAGAGCAGTAAGTGCAAGCATCTGTCGCACGGTCTCAAATCAAATAACTGGTGAGAAGATCTCATCGTAATCAATTCCTTCTCTTTATTCAAAACCTCTGGCAATCAATCTGGTGCCTTTATGACCATTGGTTTTTACATCAAACACCCATCTACACCAAAGTAATTTATGGTTTCTGGGTCTATCTACTACTTGGTAGACTTTATGTTCTTTAAGCATTTTTAACTCTTGCATGCATGCTTCATGCCAAAGCCTCTGTTTATCAGAAGAAAGCTGCAGAAGGTCTTTGTAAGATCATTCGCAATAGTTAGGTGCTACTTCATCGCTGTTAAACATGTGAGCACATAAATATAAAGTCAAACCTACTCCCCCTTCCCTGATTAACTGTTCAATCTCTGATTCAGGATCCTCAGGTTCAGGAGCAGGTGATGGTGGTAAACCACCGGGAATGTTTGGCTTATCCCTAGATGAAGAGGATTGTTGGCCAGTCAATTCTTTCCATTTGGAAAGGCATTCTATTTCTTTGACAGTCTTAGTAGGATGCTGTCTTTCACCATACACATTACCAGGACGGTTTGGAATATGACATTCACGTTGAGGGTGCTCAATGCATCCAGTCCTTTCACTTTTGGGTGGTAGTGCAGGTGGAGCATTTTGAATAGGTATACGCCTTGGTGGTGTAACTGGTTCAGGTATAGGTTCATTTGCTGGCTCAGGCTCTAGAGTAGAGTTGTGAGAAATGAGTGGTGTGTGCACCGTTGTCTCAGATTTATCTGACTCAGATGAAGCAGGATGTTCTTTATTTGAAGCAAGGGGAATAGAAAATTTCTCATCATCGCTACCAGGATGGTCATCCTTATCACCATTATGCTCTTGCTGTTTAGGCAATGACACGACAGGGTGTAGTCTGGAATTTGGACATTTGGGAAATAGGTTCTTGTCAAACACTGCATGGGCAGAATTGCAGATAGAATTATTTTGGCACAAAAATAACATATTAGCATCATTGGTGGAAGATACACCAAGATATACTATTAATTGCAACTTTGGTTGTAACTTTCTGCCATGTATTTCTTCGAGAATGTGCATATAGGCACCATATCCAAATACTCTAATGTGTTCTAGAGACAGTTTATGGCCAGTAATGACCTCATGTGGGATTCTCCAATTTAATCTCCTGTTAGGGAGGTGGTTGTGGAGATACTTTGCATATTGTACCATGAATTCCCAAAATGATAGGGGTAAGCAAGCGTGAAGACGCATTGCTTGAGCTTTGTCCATTAAAGTTCTAATGTGCCTTTTGGCTCTGCCATTCTGCTGATATGCATAAGGAGCAGATTGAAAAATCTCAATGCCTTCATTTCAAAGCATCTCATTGAAAGCATGAGACTTATACTCTCCCCTGGCATCAGACATCTAGCCTTTGATTTGACTATTCCATTGCATATGGATATATTTAATAAATTGTCTTGTTGCAGCCAATGTGTCATTTTTATTTCACAATGGCTTAATCCAAGACATGAAAGAATAATTATCATAGAATATAATGATATACTTCTTTTTATAATATGATTCTACCTCATATAACTTAAGATCTGAATGAATCAGCTTAAACACTTTAGAAGCACGTCTTTCCATAGGTGGAAAAGGCTGATTTGTTTGTTTGCCTAGTTGGTAGCCAGGGCAAACATTTTCTTCTGCAGATGGATTAACCACGGGAAAATCCTTTAGATGTTTCTAAGCATGTCTTATTACTTCTTTAGAAGCATGTCCAAGTCTGCGATATATCAGATCATAATCCATCGCATATAGCCAGGTGATCTGATTACACTTTGGGTGAATGATATCAGCACGCATCATGTATATTGTCAATCCAGGGTATGTATAGAATTGAAGGATCGGAGATCTCTTCTGATGATGACATATGTCAAAGTATATTCCATGAGACTTAACATATATATTTTTGTCCTTTAAGATGGTACCCAATAAGACTAGCTTTACACCTGAGTTAGGCATGTAAATCGTTGGTGATAGTCATACAATCGAGCTTTCATTTCAAATATTCTTGTACTCTATGACTACTGTACCTTCTCCAAGAGCATAGGTAGGACCAGCTGCTGTTTGCATAGGGCGAGGCTTGTCATATTCCTTATACTCCAAGAAATTGAACAAATTAAACATAAAGTGTGATGAAGTACCCAAGTCGAGGATCTAGATATCATCTGGATACTCTGTCTTTGAGTTCAGACACATCTTACATGTTTTGGACTGAATTTCTGACATAGAAATTTTATCATTCCAGTCACTATCTAATGCATATGAAAGTATATACTCTACATACTTCTGTGAGTAAGGAAGTTGTGAGTTAGTGCTTAGATGTGAGGAACTGAAGACGTACTCATTGTCCATGTTGACATCGTCCTGATTGAAATTGAAGAAACGATTCTCCAGCTTGTTAAGCTCTTTATCATCACTGATAGTAGGGTCATAGAAACAAGAAATATACTCATCAATATTGTGTTCTCTCAGAGAGACAGAGTCTTCAGAATCTATGGAGGAAGAAATATAGTCCACTTCAACACCAAAGGTATTGGTATGATGGTGACATGGTAAGTTGACCACGGGAGCAGAGCTGGTGGATGACATTGAAGATGATAGAATAGGGAATGGTGGCAGCGATACAATGATATCGTCTTCTTACTCTGGCAACTCCTCAATTCTAGCAGCTGGAGTTGAGCAGTCAATACACTCTATTAGATGGAGGTGCTTAGTGGGACGCTTGTAAACCTCAGGCATTGGATCGAACTGCTCGACCCTATTTGCTACCTTGTCAAGGTGGCGAAGAGTCTGAGGGGTGAGGGTACACCCAATCCAGCAAGTGAGATTAATCACCTTTTGTGTATATTTAAATGCAGGTGGACTGAAGTATTGTACACCAGGGATGTGCGTAAGTAGTCGAGGATCATTGACAGGAGTGGTAAAGGAGGTAGAGGCAGGGGCGATGGTGATAGATGGCATCCAAGAGGTGAATGCAAAGGATTCTTCTTGCATGATATGAGCATGAGCCTCTTTATACTGCTTGTTCCTCTTGTTCTGCTTGGCCTTTCCTTCAGCGGATCGGCCTCCTCTCTTCTTCTCCTTCACGCTGTTGTCATCCTATGATGCGGGTTGTTGTTGACATTGCTATTGCTGCTGTTGCTGTGAGAAGTTGGGGTCCTGACCCTTGTTCTTCACAGCCGATGTCTGGTTGTTCAATACTGACTGTCTGTTCCCTTGCCTGGTTCCAGCCTTGTATGTGGTGACATAGTGTTACCACAAGAGAGTGACATTCTCCTCGATTTCAGCAATGCTTATGGCAAGCTCGCCTGGTTCCTCATATGGTTCTGCTAGGTACTGTCAGCGGCCATTGTGGTGACTTGTCAAATGCATTTCACTAGCTTAGTATACTCCTCTGATTTTGCATTGATGAATTGCATGAATGAGATTATGTAAGGTATCTTGTATTCCTTGAAAGGGAGCAGGAGGATTTGCGTACGTTCAGTGATGGGGAATTGATAGTCGGCAAGATGCGTGAACTTGTCGCAAATAGGGGAAAAGGTGGAGCCAGGGTGGTTGTTAGCAGAGAATGATATGTCATGGAGTTCATTATAGATGGCATGGACCGTAGCGAGAGATGCCTTCACATATTCGGCCTTGACGCTGTCCCAGAGTAGCTTGGCATTGTCAATATCTCTCCAGTGGTGCTAGAGGATGTCTGTCATCTTTATCTTCATAATACTGATTGCCTTCTTGGTGTTCTTCTCCCAATTGTTGTCGTTGTAATCGACTGACTTCTTTGTAACATAGAAGCATTGATTCACTTGGAGATAAGTCTTGATCTTGGCCGACCAACATTGATAGTTGATACCGTCAAGAGTGGAGATGGATCCGAAGGCAAAGATGACATCTTTGGAGGTGGACATGGTAGATATTTGATGATTTTGTGGTTTAGATCTGTAGGCAGACATGTTAGCTTTTTAATTCACAAGAATAGAGAAAAAGCTAAATATTTTGCAGTCAGAGCCTATTAGACCATACCGATATAGCGACCCCATAAGGGTCTATTACACTCATAGTAAGGATTACAAAAGGCATATCCGAATGTGAGGTTTTATTTTCATAGACCAAGAGTGACAAAGTTGTATCATGGTCCAGGTATTTGCTTTCGATTCAAAGTGAGGCTTTAGCCAGTCGCGTCGTCATCTTAGCATATAGTAGGTTTACTGCCAGGGTTTTTATACTACTGGCAGGGCTCATAACCTGTTGAAAATGATAGCAGGCAGCATAGAGATAGCAGGGCAAAAGCCTCTACTATGTCAGTGCTTAGCTACACAGAGGAAGCTGTTTACTTATTTAGCTTATGGGCTTAGCATTCACAGATGTGGTAGCAGTAAAAGAGCTGTTGTAACTCAGATGAGCTGAGTATGAACTAAGTAGTGTACACAGATAAGGTAAACTACTATCTCACGTATAATAAACTATTGATACATTCAACACACCCTATTAGCAATAATGAGGAATTTTCTATTTCCCTCCCTTCAAATAAAGAATATCCTGTTTTACCTGAATCAGATACATCTGAGACAATGGTGCACACACCATCTACCTCTTGCGATTCTAGCCCAGAGCCTGAACCAGAAAATGAACCCATACCTGAACCGGTTACACTACTAAGGCGCATACCTATTCAGAACGCTCCATCTGCACTATCACCTAAAAGTGAAAGGACTAGATGCATCGAGCATCTACAATGCAAACGTCGCATTCCTCATTGTTCCGGTAATGTGTATGATGAAAGAAAGTATTCCACTAAGACTGTCAAAGAAATAGAGCACCTTTCCAAATAGAAAGAATTAACTGGCCAACAACTCTCTTTATCTAGGGATGAGCCAAATACTCCTGATAATCTACTGCCATTGCCTACTCCTGAACCTGAGGATTCCGAATCAGAGATTGAATGGTTAACCAGGGAAAGGGGAGTAGGTTTGACTTAATATTTATGTGCTCACATGCTTAACAGCAATAAAGTAGCACCTAACTATCGTGAATGGTCTTATAAAGACCTTCTGCAGCTTTCTTCTGATGAATGGAGGCTTTGATTGTTACAAACGGTACATTTCTTATCTTTCTTATCCTACACTTTTACTTACCTATCTACGCTTTCACTTGACTCAGCTTTACTTTTGGACTTAGTCGAATATCTTGTACAATAGTCACGTGACTTGATCACGTGACCTGATCACCTGACACTTGTCACGTGACATGGACCATCATTCCGCTTACTCATATATGCTTACTCTTGATTACTCATCCTTGACTATCTTTCTTACTAAGACTGCTGCGCCGCAGTACATTCTTACTCATTATTTCTATTGTTCTTACTCAGCTTACTGCACAAGGCTATGCTTGCTGCGCATTGCTGTATGCTCTACTTATGCTATTGGCTAGTAGTTAAGGTTCATACCAAATAGGTACAAACACACCAATAGTATATAAACCAGGAGTCTGAAGGGCGTCCCCCTCAGTCTTGTTCTCCTGGAGTTCTCCTCATCAGCTCTCCACTTGCCTGACTACCTTTATTGTTCTGACTCAAGCACTTCAGCGCTCTAGGTGAGTTGTTGAGTGTTTCATTAGAACAAGACTATACTAACCTTCCCCTTGCAGACTAGCTACCTGCAAGCCGAACTACTTGATCTTGAAACTAGCAAACCAAGTACTTGAAATAGCAAAGAGTAAGAACCTTCCTTTAGATAAGGTCAAGGGCGACAACTGACAGAGGCTCACCATTAGTGTTCCGCAACACATATCCACCAGTCCGCACTAACATCACTTACCCCAGTTACGATATCTTTGAGACCCACGACCCCGTCACAGGTCATCTTAGAGATTGGGTCCAAGACCCCAATGACCAAGAGATCATCCCACAGCCCAACACTCCGCTTTCCCGCTCTCCTAGCCCTGCCCATGGGAGCGTCGGCCCCTACTCCCGCTTCGACCCTGCTGACCTTCTTGGTTGCCTCAACCTCCTTGTAAGAATCCCTCTACCCACTAGAGACCCAAGGTCTAACCAACCCCGTCAGAACCCTCTCGACCCCGAAGTCGAGAACCACATCAGAGAATATAGGGATAGATTCGATCCCTTCTACCCCTTCCAACAGCCGCCTCCTGAACTTCCTGAGCCCGTTGACTGGTCCCCACTAGGACCTAGATTCCAACCGGCTAACTTTAAACCGGTCCCCCGGTTCCCCATCTCTAGTAGGATCCACTTCCTAATTCATTACTTCCAACATGTCTCACCACAAACTCCACCAGATTTGCGTCAGGACCTATCTCAATGTTTTCTCCAAGCTACAACAGAGGAGATTAGTGGCGAAGGACCTGTCCTTCTGGATCGTGGACCGAGAACTAGCATACCACCAGAACGGGGTCAGGCTAGAAAGGATAAAAAGAAGCAAAGGGTACATAGAAAAGACACTGCCTATAAAAGTACTACTCCTCGCTCTCGCCTCGCTACTCGTGCAACTAGGATTAGGATACTGGTACCTCCCCTATGCCCTTACGGCAACCTACCTTATCTTAGGCCACAAAGTAGTCTCAGGAGACCTCTGCGGTTCAATTGAATTTACCTACACTGTTTTCAAAATCCATCCTATTGCCCCTGAACAAGAAGTAGAACAAGAGTCAGAAGAAGAAGAAAAAGAAGAAGAAGAACCCATTCCAGTCAGAGTCAGACCTCCCACTCCAGCCAATCAAACAAACATTTCTCTTTCTCACTCTCAAAGAGAAGAATCAGAAGCGTCAGAAACCGCATATTTCCCTGCTCCATGAAATTTACCTCGCATAAACCAATTTTCTGTTTACGGCATCTCTGTTGCCGATCACGCTGCACCGCCTCCTTACCAAAGAAGAAACCCTTCTACCGAGTTATCCGCTCCTGAACCAGAGAACTAGCACACTGGACTGTGTAAACAGACATACCAAACTCACAAAAGACAAAAAACAACGTTTCTATTCTTCTATTACCAAACTCGCTCAACGAAAACTCTCTAACGCGTATCCAAAGGACTCTCCTTATTCTCAATTACTTAAACAAGCCAGAAAACTCTCACGAAAACATAAATAAACATGTCTCACAGAGTTGACATACAAGATCTCATTGACGCGCTCAATGCGCTAACTTTAGAACAAATGCATACTAATGAGGAAAGAAAGAAAGACATTACTAAGAAGATTGCTGACCCAGGCTATTGGGATGGAAGTCGCCCCGCTTTCCGCTTATGGTGGCTCCGAACCAAGCTATGGGCTGCTCAACAAACTTGGGACACAAATCAACTCCGCACCGTGGCAATTCTCTCATGGATGAATGGAAAAGCATCCAGGTTTGCACTCCTAACATTAGAAGCATGTGAAAGGAATGCCACAATTCCAGTAGGAACACCTCCGGTTATCCCAGGAGACGCTGCCTGGCTAACTTTAGTCGAATTAGAAGCCAAAGTCCAAGGCTTCTTCCAGATAGAGGTTCTAGCATATGAAAGTTTGAAGAAGCTAGAAGTTCTCAAACAAGGATCCATGGATATCCATTTGTTCTCACAGCTCTTCATCATCCTTTTCCAAGAATCAGGAATCTTGGAAGAGCACGGTCTAACCATACTAAGAAAGGCAGTTGACTTCCGCATTGATCAACAACAAGCCCTAAATATGACCCGGGCCAATACCGTGCAAGAACTCCTAGATGACTATGTAAACATTGGAAAGGAATACGAAAGAATAAGATTAGAACAATCCACAGGAAATCCGTTCCGATCCTATTCTGGGAGCACTTTATACCAGAATAACTCATGCCCGCCACCTCAGCCAAGGTTCACCGAATATGGAATACAACCAGGTCGAGGCGCACCCATGGACATTGGTGCTGCAAACAGAACTTCCTTAAGAGGCAAATGCTATAATTGTCTTGGTCCACACCTTGCACATGATTGTAAACAACCCTCCACACGCTGCTGAAACTGTGGATGGTCACGAGGTGAACACAAGAACAATTGTAGGAACTATAAAGGAAAGAGCACACGCCAAGCTCAAACCTTGAACTCAGACCCTGAAGAATCTCATGATTCACAATTGGAATTCGACGAGATGAAGGCTTCCTTCCTTGAAACAGAGGAAGAAGGAAAGGGAAAAGCCAAAGCGATCTAGACAAACTGGGTGTCCAGATTGCCAAAGCTGACAACAAGGAACAATCTAACAATAGTCTAACGGGGTCTCATTCAAGTGAGCTCGGCCGGGACTTGAAACCCGTGCTTAATTCTGTTAACACAATAGACAATGAAATCCCAGACCAAATCCATATTCGTGGAAACAATTCCAAAGAGATCACCCTACCCATCAGCATAGCACCTATTAATGGCAAACAGTTCACATCCGCGGAAGCCCTACTGGACTCAGGTGCTAACACGATTTTCATAGACAAATCTTGGGCCAAGAAGCTCAAATTACCCCTTTCGCCTCTCAGGCACCAATTAGCAGTGTATAATGTCGACGGAAGTAGAAACTCTGCAGGTGACATCACATACTATGCAGAAATAATCATTGACTACCAAGGATATCGTGAGAAGACAACAGCTGAAGTAACCAATCTTGGAAAGAATCAGGTTATTCTAGGATACACATGGCTAAAGAACCATAATCCGGAAATAGATTGGTCATGAGGCAAAGTATCCATGACACGCTATTCATGGACTTGTCAAAATCTCCAACAGAAATCTTTGTTCTCACGGCAGATAGAAGAACAAGAACGTGTGGCATTAAATCACGTTTATGCGCTCAAGAAAGAAACTCCTGAAAAGGGTAAATCACCAGAGAAAACCACGGAAGAACTTGTTCCCCAATTCTATCACAAGTTCATTCACCTTTTCAAGAAGAAAGAATCCAAGAGTATGCCCACACGTAAACCATGGGATCATGCCATAGATCTCAAAGAATCTTTCGTACCAAAGAAAGGCCGATTGATCCCTCTATCTCCACAGGAACAAGAAGAAGTCAGTGCGTTTATTGACGATCAACTCCAAAAGGGATACATCCGCCGCTCTACATCTCCACAGACATCTCCCGTGTTCTTTGTTCCAAAGAAAGATGGAAAGAAGTGCATGGTATAGGATTACCGATATCTCAATGAACACACAGTGAAAAACAATTACCCGCTACCTCTGATTTCCCAATTGGTCGATAAGCTAAGAGGAGCTAAACTATTCACCAAGATGGATCTCAGATGGGGTTATAACAATATCCGAATCAAAGAAGGCGATGAATGGAAAGCCGCTTTCATTTGCCACAGAGGATCTTTCGAACCACTAGTCATGTATTTTGGTCTCTGCAACTCCCCAGCAACCTTCCAAACAATGATGAATGAATTATTTGCAGATATGGAAGACACTGTAGTTGTTTACATTGATGACATCTTGATCTTTACAAAGACAGATGACATAAAGGAACATGCCAAAATAGTCCTCAAAGTCCTCTCACGCCTAGAAGAAAGTGACCTATTCGTCAAACCGGAAAAGTGTCACTTTCACACCAAAGAAGTTGAATTCCTTGGCATGACAATAACCCCAAAAGGCATCAAAATGGATGATGAAAAAGTCAAGGCAATTACCGAATGGCCAACTCCGACTACAGTCCGAGGAGTTAGAAGCTTCTTAGGATTAGCAAACTTCTATCGCCGCTTCATTCAGGATTATGCGCAAGTCGCACGCCCCCTGAATGATCTTACCAAGAAAGACACTCCTTTCTCATGGAAGAAACCACAACAAGAAGCATTTGACACGCTAAAAAGGAAATTCACCACGGCTCCCATTCTTGCATTCCCAGACAATGACAAGAAATTCCACCTAGAAACTGATGCATCTAATTTTGCAACTGGTGCCGTTCTATCTATAGAACAAGATGACATATGGCATCCTGTCGCATTCTCATCATACTCCATGTCACCAGAAGAATGTAACTACCCAATTGCAGACAAGGAAATGCTGAGCGTTATCCGAAGTCTAGAACAATGGAGACATTATCTAGAAGGTGCAAAACAGGAATTTGAAATTTGGAATGATCATGCAAACCTTCAATGGTTTATGCAATGGCAAGATCTAAACAGACGACAAGCCAGATGGTCACAGTACCTCTCTCGTTTCAATTTCAAATGGATCCATAAAGCCGGATCACAAATGGGAAAAGCCGATGCTCTCTCTCGAAGAGAAGATCATGCAAAAGGAATCGAAGATGACAATAAGCAAGTCTTAGTCATCCCTCCAGAAAGAATAGCCGCTACATCAGTGCACATAGCCACAGATAATGACGATATTCTAGAAAAGATAAAGAAAGCAACATGGAAAGTTCGTGAATCAGAAGCCATTAAGCTTTGCAAGCAACATGGCATCTGCACAGAAAAAGACGAACTTCTCTATGACAAGAAAAATTGGATCTTCGTGCCGAATGATCAGGATCTTCACATGGAAATTATACGCCTACATCATGACATTCCTATAGCAGGACATCCAGGAATAGATCGAACCCTAGAACTGCTACAGTGTAGCTATACCTGGCCTGGAATGCCCACACTTGTCAAAGATTACGTATCTCGTTGCGATAGATGCGCACGTTTCAAAGGCATCAATACTGCACCTGCTGGAAAGCTGCTACCATTGGAAATTCCGGATCTTCCATGGGAACACATCAGTGCAGATTTCATGACAGATTTCCCTGAATCAAATGGATTCGACTCAATCCTAGTGGTTGTTGATCGATTCTCCAAAGAAGTCGAATTTATCCCCTGTACTAAATCTGTCAATGCCCTGCAAACAGCTAGACTGTATCTCACACACATATGGAAGCATCACGGACTTCCCAAAACAATAGTTTCGGACCGAGGGCCACAATTAGCATCACAAGTCATGAAAGACTTATGCAAACGCCTCGGCATTACGCCTAAACTCTCTACTGCACGCCATCCGCAAACAGACGGACAAACGGAACGTATGAATAGAGATCTACAACAATATCTCCGACTATTCACTGCTGAAAAACAACACGAATGGTCAGAATGGTTACCCATTGCGCAATTCTCGTATAACTCAAAAAAGCAAACTTCTACACAGAAAACCCCATTTAGTATTACTCATACATATAAACCAAAAATAGGAATAGAAAATCACATGACTAAAGCACCCGCTGCTTCTTTACTCGCTGATGAAATCGAACAAACCCTAAAAGAAACAAAAGAAAATCTAGAAAAAGCACAAAAACATATGAAAATCCAAGCAGATAAAAATAGATCAGAAGCTCCGCAATACCAAGTAGGAGACAAGGTTTGGCTAAGCACAGATGGCCTAAAACTCCCACGACCTTCAAAGAAGCTCTCGGAGAAATGGCTAGACCCCTACGAAATTATTAGCTTCAAAGGAAGCAATGCAATTGAACTCCGACTCCCACGCACCATGAGAGTGCACAATGTGTTCAATATAGCCAAAGTCAAACCTTACAAAGAACGATTACCCAGACAGCAGGCTGACAAACCAGGGCCAGTGCTAGTCACTGAAGATCGAGATGATGAATACGAAGTTGACTACATAGTGGACTCCAGATTGCGAGGAAAACGACTCGAATTCCTAATTCACTGGAAAGGATATGACGAGATGGATAGAACGTGGGAACCACGATTGAATCTCGCTAATGCGCCGGATGCAATAAAGGAATTCTATAAAAAGAATCTATCGGCCCCCCGTCTCCTCCATATGACTCAGGTTGACTTCCAAAAGCTGTTCAAACCTTATGAAAACTTCACAGCAACTGCTGCAGAAGACAGCTTATATAATTATCATGAAGCAGTATAAAAGACTTGCTGTTTCAGCCTGAACAGACCAGAATTTGCCTCCCCTCCCAGTCATTAGTCGAGCCTCGCTCCTAATACCTCTTCAAGCAACTTCAATCACCACCTCTATAACCCCACCACCACCCTTCATGTCCGCTTTCCCCAACTCCTTCACCCAATTCCACGCCAATGCTATCATCGACGATTACCTCGCAAACCACGCCAACGTCGGAAATATCGACACACCAGCTCGCCCCACTCCCCTGGCACCCGCACTGTGGTCATGGATAGACTTTGGTCTCCTGATCACCTATATGGTGTCGATATTTATGCTCTGTGTCGTTCTCCTCGAGAACAGCACATTGTTCGTTTCCGGCATCTTTACCCTTGGGAGTATAATCGCATTCTTCTTCGGGCTTATGGTTTGGTCGTACGTGCGTGGCTCCATCCGGGACAGCAAGGGGATAACCTTAGAAATAATGTGCGACAACACTAACGGTCGCAATACTTTCAAGGGATTCAGCATTACAATGCCTGACAAATACTAGATTGAGCAAGAGAGCTACAGCTATGAAGTCTACTCTCGCGACTTCAGAGCCAGAGAAAAAGAGCAGCACGACGCTCTTATGGAACGCACCCTCCCTGCTTGCCAGAAGAATGAGGCAGAGGCTGAAAACATCAATGCCTGGGCCAGTTTCCCAACATGGAGCGAAGCTGGAGATGCTGCAGATGAAGAAAACGGTAATGACAATGCTACTGTTCATAGTAATACCAATCTCACTACTGCCAACAGCTTCATAGCGGTATACAATTTCGAGGCATAACGAAGAAAGGTTGTGATTGCCTGGAATGCAATCCATAGAGATGGGGTAGTGTTACAAATAGTACATTTCTTACCTTTCTTATCCTACGCTTTTACTTGACTCAGCTTTACTTTTGGACTTAGTCGAAAATCTTGTACAATAGTCATGTGACTTAATCACATGACCTGATCACATGACACTTGTCACGTGACACGGACCATCTTTCCGCTTACTCATATATGCTTACTCTTCATTACTCATTCTTGATTACTTTTCTTACTAAGATTGCTGCGCCGCAGTCAATCCTTACTCATCATTTCTATTGTTCTTACTCAGCTTACTGCGCAAGGCTTTGCTTGCTGCACATTGCTGTACGCTCTACTTACACTATTGGCTAGTAGTTAAGGTTCATATCAAATAGGTACAAACACACCAATAGTATATAAACCAGGAGTCTGAAGGGCGTCCCCCTCAGTCTTGTTCTCCTGGAGTTCTCCTCATCAGCTCTCCACTTGCCTGACTACCTTTATTGTTCTGACTCAAGCACTTCAGCGCTCTAGGTGAGTTGTTGAGTGGTTCAGAACTTTTCGAACTTGATAAATCCTAAATTCTTAGTAAAGATATCGGCAGGATTATCTTGTCCTTCTATATAGAAGAGTTCGATCTGTTTGTCTTCAATCACATCGTGAATAGAATGGTATCTAATGCGAATATGGCGATTCTTTTTCTGATTTACAGGATTTTGTGCAGTAAATATCGCACCCTGATTATCACCGCAAAGAGAAACAGGTTTTAATTTGTATCCAAGTTCCAGCATCATTTGCTTTACGCTAATGATTTGATCTGTACAATTGGACAGTGAAATATATTCTGCTTCTGTAGAAGACTTCGCTGTAACCTTCTGGAGATGCGAGTTCCACATGAAAGCAGCATTCGCTAGCTTCAGGAAATATCCTGTCTGCGAGTGTGAAGTCTCTGGATCAGCTCCCCAATTTGAGTCGGAAAAGCCAATTAGACCACCATCTTTGCTACCATCATATACTAAGTTGTATTTACGAGTACCTTTAAGATATCTCACGATGTAGTAGGCTTTGTCTAGGTGCTCTTTGGACGGATTCGCAGATTGTCTTGCAAGTTGTGTAACTGCATACGTGATGTTTGGACGAGTGCCTAGCATGATATATAGCAGGGATCCAATAACGACCTGAAAACGCGTCCGTAATTCAGTGTCTACAGGTTCTGTATTCCTGTTTGGATAATATCCCTGTGGTAGTGGTGTACGTGCGGGCTTAGCATTTGTCATGCCACATCGCTCAATTACTTTGTTAAGGTAATCACATTGATCTAAAGAGATCAAGCGTTTGGATCTATCACAGTGAATCCTCATTCGAAGAAACTTGTTGGTTTCACCAAGATCATGACAATCCCATTTTTTCATAAATTTCGCTTTGAGTTGATCGACCTCAAGCTTATTGGGACCAAGCTTATTGGGACCACAAAAAAATGCGTCGTCAACATATACTATGGCATAGACTTTGCCATGTTTGAAGACGTATATGCTGGCATCGGAATGTATTTTCTCGAAGCCTAAGTCCTTCATTGATGCCTTGAGCTCACGCCACCAAGTAATACCGGCCTGTTTAAGACCATACAAGGCGCGTTGGAGTCGGAGAACTTTGCCAGCCATTTCAGGTCCGGCAAACCCTTCTGGGATTTCCATATAGATTTCTTCGTCTAAATGGCCATATAGATATGCGGATCACACATCAAGGCCTGATATATACCAGTCTTCAAGAGCGGCGAGTGCAAGCATCTGTCACACAGTCTCAAATTGAACGACTGGAGAGAAGATCTTATCATAGTCTATTCCTTCTCTTTGTTTGAAACCTCTGGCGACCAATCTGGCACGTTTACGACCGTCAGTTTTTACATCAAACACTCATCTACACCGAAGTACTTTATGATTTTTGGGTCTATCGACTACTTGGTAAACTTTGCGTTCCTTAAGCATTTTTAATTCTTGCATGCATGCTTCACACCAAAGTTTCTGTTCATCAGAAGGAAGTTGCAGAAGGTCTTTGTAAGACCATTCGCAATAATTGGGTGCTACTTCATTGCTGTAAAACGTGCGAGCACATAGGTAAAGAGTCAAACCTACTCCCCCTTCCCTGGTTAACCGTTCAATTTCTGATTCAGAATCCTCAGGTTCAGGAGCAGGTGATGGAGGTAAACCACCAGGAATATTTGGCTCATCCCTAGACGAAGAGGGTTGTTGGCCAGTTAATTCTTTCCATTTGGAAAGGTGTTCAATATCCTTGACAGTCTTAGTGGGGTGCTGTCATTCACCGTACACATTTCCAGGGCGGTTGGGAACGCAGCATTTGCATTGAGGACGTTCAATGCGTCCGGTCCTTTCGCTCTTAGGTGGTAGTGCAGGTGGAGCATTTTGAATAGGAACACGCCTAGGTGGTGTTACCGGTTCAGGTATTTGTTCATTCACTGGCTCAGGCTCTGGGCTAGAGTTGCGAGAAGTAGATGGTATATGCACCATTGTCTCAGAACTATCTGACTCAGGTGATACAGGATGTTCTTTGTTTGAAGCGAGTGGAACCGGGAATTCCTCATTGTCGCTTATGGGATGTTCATCTTTATTACCGTTGTGTGTTTGCTGTTTAGGCAGTGACACGACAGGGTGTGGTCTAGAGTTTGTGTTACAAACGGTACATTTCTTACCTTTCTTATCCTACACTTTTACTTACTTCACTACGCTTTCACTTGACTCAGCTTTACTTTTTGGACTTAGTCGAATATCTTGTACAATAGTCACGTGACACAGACTATCTTTCCGCTTACTCATATATGCTTACTCTTGATTACTCATTCTTGATTACTTTCTTACTAAGATTGCTGCGCCACAGTCAATCCTTACTCATCATTTCTATTGTTCTTACTCAGCTTGCTGCGCAAGGCTATGCTTGCTGCGCATTGCTGTACGCTCTACTTTTGCTATTGGCTAGTAGTTAAGGTTCATACCAAATAGGTACAAACACACCAATAGTATATAAACCAGGAGTCTGAAGGGCGTCCCTCTCAGTCTTGTTCTCCTGGAGTTCTCCTCATCAGCTCTCCACTTGCCTGACTACCTTATTGTTCTGACTCAAGCACTTCAGCGCTCTAGGTGAGTTGTTGAGTGTTTCAGTTTGGACATTTAGGGAATAAGTTCTTGTTGAACACTGCATGGGTGGATGTAAAGATTGAATTATTTTTTCGCAAAAATAACATGTTTGCATTATTGGTGGGAGATACACCAAGATATATCATGAGTTGCGATTTGGGTTAAAGCTTTCCACCACGTATTTCTTCGGGAATGTGCACATAGGCACCACATCTGAATACTCTGACGTGTTCTAGAGATGGTTTGTGGCCAGTTATGACCTTATGCGGTGTTTTCCAATTCAGTCTCCTGTTAGGGAGACAGTTATGGAGATACTTTGCTTGTTGGACCGCAAATTCCCAAAATGAAGGGGGTAAGCAAGCGTGAAGATGCATCGCTTGAGCTTTGTCCATGAGTGTCCTTATATGCCTTTCGGCTCTGCCGATATATCTCAATGCCTTCATTTTGAAGCATCTCATCGAAAGCATGAGACTTGTATTCTCCCCTGGCATCAGACATCCAGCCTTTTATTTGGCTGTTCCATTGGGTATGGACATATTTTATGAATTGTCTTGTAGCCGTCAATGCGTCATTTTTATTTCGCAAAGACTTAATCCAAGACATTGAAGAATAATCATCGTAAAATATAATGACATACTTCTTTTTATAATACGATTCCACCTCGTATGACTTAAGATCTGAATGAATCAGTTCAAACGCTTTAGAAGCATGTCTTTCCATTGGTGGAAAAGGCCTATTAGGTTGTTTGCCTAGTTGGCAGCCAGGACAAACATGCTCTTCCACAGGTGTATTAACCGCAGGGAAATCTTTCAAGTGCTTTTGAGTGTGTTTTATTACTTCCTTGGAAGCATGTCCGAGTCGTCGATGTATCAAATCATAATCCATCGCGTACAGCGAGGCGATCTGATTGTGCTTAGGATGAATAATATCAGCACACATCATGTATATCATTGATCCAGGATGCGTATGGAATTGAAGGATTGGTTGTCTCTTCTGACGATGACATATGTCAAAGTATATTCCATGCAACTTGACATACATATTCTTGTCCTTTAAAATTGTACCCAACGAAACTAACTTCATGCCTGAATTAGGCATGTAGATTGTTGGTGATAATTGTACAATCGAGCTTTCTTTACGAATGTTTTTATACTTGATGACGACAGTACCTTCTCCTAGAGCATAGGTAGGACCAGCTACAGTTTGCACAGGGCGAGGCTTGTCATATTTCTTATACTCGGAGAAATCGGACAGATCAAATGTAAAGTGCGACGAGGCACCTGAATCAAGAATCCAGATATTGTCTGGATATTCGGTCTTAGAGTTTAGACATGTCTCACAATTTTTGGACTCAATTCCGGACATAGAGAGTTTTTTATTCCAGTCACTATCTAATGCACATGACAGTATAAAATCTACATACTCCTGTGAATAGGGGAGTTGTGAGTTAGTGCATTGACATGAGGAACTATAGACATACTCATTGTCCATGTTGACGTCGTCCTGGTTAAAATTAAAGTAACAATTTTCAAGCTTGTTAAGCTCTTCGTCGTCACTTATGGTAGGATCATAGAAATGAGAAATGTACTCGTCTATGTCATGCTCTCCCAGAGAGACAGAGTCTTCTTCTGTGGAGGAAGGAATATAATCAATTTCAATACCAAAGGTGTTGTTGCAGCGGTGTCATGGTAGATTGACCATGAGAGCGGATATGGCAGATGATATTGATGAGGAGGGAACAGGAAATGGCGGTGTTGATGCAACGATTTTGTCTTCTTCCTCAGGCAGTTCCTCGATGCTTGCGACCGGTGTTGAACAATCAATGCACTCCATGAGATGAGGGCGCTTGGTGGAACGTTCATAAATTTCGGATGTGGGGTCAAACTGCTCGACCCTGTTTGCCACCTTGTCGAGGCATCGGAGGGTTTGAAGAGTGGGCGTACACCCAATCCGGTGAGCGAGATTGATGGCCTTCTGCGTATGCTTGAAGGCAGGTGGTCCGAAATGTTGCACACCGGGTGTGTGCACGAGTCGTCGAGGATCTTTGACAGGAGTGGTAAATGATGTTGAGGGAGGGTCAATAGTGATGGGTGGCATCCAGAAGGTAAACGCAAAGGACTCTTCCTGCGCAATATGCGCGTGAGCCTCCTTGCATTGTTTGTTTCTCTTGTTTTGCTTGGCCTTTCCTTCAGCCAATCGCCCTCCTCTCTTCTTCTCCTTGTTGCCGTTGTCATCTTGCAATGCGGCAGATTGTTGCTGTTGTTGTTGTTGCTGCTGCTGAGAGAAGTTTGGATCCTTCCCTTTGTTCTTTATGGCTGATGTTCGATTGTTGCTGACGGACTGTCCATTCTCTGGTGATGTCCCAGCCTTGTGAGTAGTGACATGGTGTTGCCATGAAAGCGTGACGTTTTCCTCTATCTCTGCGACGCTGATCCCTAACTCTCCGGGTTCCTCATATGGAACTGCAGTGACGGTGACTGTACCGTCAGCGGCAGTGGTGGTTACTTGTCGGACACGTTTCATGAGCTTGGTACATTCGCCAGACTTGGCGTTGATAAACTGCATGAATGAGGTCATATACGGGATCTTGTAAACCTTGGAGAGGAGCAGAAGGATCTGCGTTTGTTCTGCAATGGGAAATTGGTAATCGGTGAGGCGTGCAAACTTGTCGTGGATCGCTGAGAAAGTAGGGCCAGGGTGATTGTTCGTGGGGAAGGAAATATTGTGGAGCTCATTGTAGACCGCGTGGACGGTAGCGAGGGAAACCTTCGCATACTCCACCTCTACACTATCCCAGAGGAGCTTGGCGTTATCGATATCTCTCCATCTGTGTTGGAGAGCGTCAGTCATCTTCATCTTCATTATACCGATGGCCTTTTCTGTGTTTTTCTCCCAGTCATCGTTGGCTGGGTCGTCTGACTTCTTCGTCACGTAGAAGCATTGGTTTGCCTGAAGATAGGTCTTAATCTTCACAGACCATTGCTAATAGTTTGTCCCGTCGAGGGTGGGGATGGAGCCAAAAGCAGAAGTGACGTCTTTTGAGGTAGACATTGTTGATTTGATGAGATTGGAAATGGTTTAGATCTACGGGCAGATGCATTAGTTTTGCAATTCATAAGAATTATAATGAGAAAAACTAATTATTCGCAGTCAGAGCCTCTCAGATCGTACTGACATGGCGACCCCGTAAGGGTCTTATGTCAATCGCTGTTGGGATTGCATATAGCAAATCCATATGCGAGATTTTATAACCATGGATTGAGAGCGACATGGTCGTGTCATGATCCAGGTTTGTGCTTTTGATTCGGAGCGAGGCGTTAGCCAGTCGCGTCGTCATCTAAGCGTATAATTGTTTTACTGCCAGGGTTTTTACACTGCTGGCAGGGCTCATAACCTATTGAATAGATAATAGGCAGCAGGAGGAGCAGGGGCAGGAGCCCCTGCTACCTTAGCTACACAGAGGAAGGTGTTTACTTACTTAGCTTTTAGCTTAGCATTCACAGATGTGGTAGCAGTAAAAGAGCTATTGTAACTCAGACGAGCTGAGTGTAAACTAAGTAGTGTACACTGATAAGGTAAACTACTATCTCACATATATTCTAATATGAGTACGTTCAATAGCCAAATACCTCTCGGTGACAATCACCCACAGACAGCCAGTAATATTCAGACAAGGGATCAGACTAGAGAGAAAAGAAAGAAATGTAAAATATCTAGAAAGGACTATACCTATAAGAATCGCACTCCTCACCATCGCCTCACTCCTATTGTAACTTCGGATTAGATTACTTGTACCTCTCCTCCTCCTCATAGGGGCCTATCTTATCTTAGGCCACAAAGCACTCTTAGGAGTCTGAAGGGCATTCCCCTCAGTCTTGTTCTCCTGAAGTTCTCCTCAATAGCTCTCCTTCAGCTTGACTACTCTATTGTTCTGATTCACCACTTGAATACTCTAGGTGAGCTGCTGAGTGTTTCACTACTGATCAAGAGACAAGCAAGGGTTCCTTTTCTGGTCCTTCTGTAACAGTGCAGACAAGAGAGAAATTGTCTACTTGGTCTTTCAGAGATAGTAGATTGAAGGTTTCCAGTGCTATCACTGGAGTGTCTTGAGAGATTGATGTTTCAATGGGGCTTTTCAAATAATAGCAGGGGCAAAAAGAGTTACTGTAAGTTTAGAATGTTGATTATCAAGTATTCATATACTGAACTGAATTTAAAGGTATAATTTATATTTGATGTAAAGTTTCAATGGTAAGCTTTGTAGTCAGACTCTTCAGAAGATCTGGCTAGGCTATACAGGTTCAACTTCAACCCATGTGATTGCCTTCATATATCAGAGTTATAGTCCAACTTGGGCCTTGAAATACCACTTTACAGTCAACCAGCAAAGAGCTGCTGTAAAATTCACACATCTTCTATGGCTCTATCAATTAACCACTCAAACATTATGGTATACCATGTGATTATGCAGCACTCCAAGGTCCATCTGTTCAAAAAATCTCTTCAAGAGCTTTCATTGGCATTAAAAGAGTGAATTACCTATAGTTCTCATTGCATCACACTGCAAGATGTTTTCTCCTTGAAATTGGACAATAGTTGGTAAGTGTTTTGCACCATCTTGACTATTGATTTCACCTTGAATTTGTATCACATATCCTGTAGGTATCATAGTATATTTGTATGTTCTAGTGATCCTGTCAACATTATTTTACCTTTGGTACTGATTGGCCACAGCTTAAATGTGATAGGAGGATGGTTGGGCTGAAGTGGCTCTTTTGGCAGATGTGGCCTGTGTGATCTCTGTTCTTCTCAAATAACCTGTTTTTTCAAATTGTATGGCTTCTAGGAATAGCACTCATATATAAAAGATTGACAAACTCGCTCATTCAGCCATCCTTCCTCATTTTTTCTTCATGGAAAATGTACTGCTGATGGTGATATATCCCACAATTGTATGGTAAGTGGTCCTCTCAAACAGATGTAGAAATTGATAAGATGACAAACTACAGGGCAAGCAGAATAAGTATCCGGATCTCCATAGTTCATGCTTCACATCCAGAGGACATGCTAAAGCAGATTTTTGTTGGTATTGGCATACTCTTTGGGTTGTTGGAAATTGCTATGCTGGGCTAAAGAATTCAGAGCCACTTTGCTGCAGGCATGTGTATAGTTTCCAGGGCTATCATTATAGCCCAGACTGCTAGTGGGTGCTAAACATCCTTACTTGGTCCTTGTCAATTTGTGCTCATTATACACTGGCGGCAAATACCGTCGCAGACGTGCTCTTGAGTGGGCTAGCCTTATGGTTCCTGCGCAACATCAGATTACATCGGAGATGAAAAATTTTGATATTTTCCACCTTTTCGGCAAACATGGTCATCAATGTACTCACAATTGCGCGGTCACACCAACTAGGGCTGAATTGACGACCGTTGAGCTCGCCCAGACAGGACCCAGACAGGAAACAAGCAAGAGCATCTCTGCTTATGCTTCGGAGTTGACAAGGTCGTCTACATGGTCCTTTAGGAGTGTCAATCGATCGAAGATGCTACTAACACAGCACCTCGGGTGGAGACTCATGGCAGTACCGTGTAGAGTCAACTGGAAAGGTGAGGTGTGTATGAAGCAAGCGCCGGAGAACTCCGTTCTGTCCTTACATCTGCTCAACCTGTTCATGTAATTAAATTATGCCTAACGGTGTATAACGAAGATGACACCGTCAGACCTTCAAGGCCAAAGTTATTCTGAATGGATGTTACATAACGACTGTCATGTAATTCACGGAAAAGTTCGTGTTCACATGGCACTTGCCAATGGACTCATTGTCAGTGGAAGTGTTCATTGTTCGTTCCCATGGTATTGCTTAGCGTACCTCAGGTCCATGAGGGTTACATGTCTACTTGCATTCTCGACATGTACCAAACCATTTGGACAAATCTGGACTAGAACCGTCCTACTGCCAGTGGTGGATCCATCATGTGTCCTACACAGTATGACCCTGAATCCCAACAAGGTTTCCGAGTCGGTTTGCTTCTGGTGTGGTATTACAAAAGGGTGTGATGTTGGTATAATCTGCTCCAGTCTTTCCTCTGACTGACTGGCACGCGATGTTCACGCTCTGGACTTGGTCAACACTAGGTCAATCTTCCGTCTTTCCTTGGCTGTATTTGAAACCAGAATGTGCTAATCCTATATCCTATAGCTATCTCAGCCACTTTCCATTCATTGGCGATACTTTCGACAGTGTTTAGGTTATGGTACCGTTGGTACGCGGACCGTATGTGGTGGGAAGATGTTTGGGCCGCAGTAGCTCTCTTGGCAGACATTGCCTGCCTGATTGGCGTCCTAATCGAACAACCTACCCCAGATTGTAAGGCTTCCTTCCATCGTCCTTATGCCAACAATGCTAATACGCTCATCTCCCAAGCATACCCTCGTTTTTCCGAGGTTGCAAACTGGATTGTGACTTTTGCATTTCCCACAATAATGTGGTAAGTCTGGTTGCCTGGTCGACAGAGAATATGACAATATCGTAACAAACGACAGGGTCACCAGGATTAGCATTCTAACCTCCATGGTGCGCGTTTCCCAGCCCCAGGGCATGCTCAAACGTGTTGCCTATGGTGTTGGCATCACTTTTGGCATTATGTGGCTCGCTATGATTGCTCAACGGATTCAAATGTGCATCGCTCTCACCGTGTGTGCTGTAACAGATCCTATCACTATCGCCCAAACAACGAGTGAGCACACATTTCTCGATAATCTGGGAACTTGAAGGCATGTTGTTGAATTTCTTTGCTTTTATCTTCAAATAGCGGACTGCATTGCAGATGTGCTCCTGACCGCGCTTCCCATCATATTCTTGCGTGACGTGAAACTGAGTCGGAAACGGAAGATTTTGATATCATCCGCGTTCTCGGCGAGCATGGTCATCAACATACTGACCGTGGCACAGGCGATTGTTCTCTTCCAGCCCATCACATCCGGATCCATCGTCTTGGGTCACGTCAAGAGTGCATTCTCTCTTATCGTCTGCAACCTGCTCGTGATTGTCACGTTCGTCTATCGGATCTTCAACAATAACGAGTCAGCTCTTGACGAGTCTGTGAATCATACGAGCCGCGTCGAATTTACAACCGTCGACCTTAGTCAGGTAGTGTTAAGTCAGGAGACAAGCAAAAGCGTCTCCGTCTCTGCTCCTCCCACGAGGACAAAAACAAGTCAGGTGTCGTCAACGTGGTCTTTCAAAGGACCTGGGAGTCTATCGGAGATCACTCACAGTGACGTTGTGCCAGAGGAAGCGTAACAAAAAGTGTATCTCAGATCTCTTTACCTTTACTTTCGTGTCATATCTAATTCATCAATATCTTCGACACTGCGTTACAACAGCAAGGGTGTGGTACACATGTGCATGACCCAGCAAGCTAGTGAAACTATTGGAAGAGAAACAACTATCAAATGGTATTGTGCCGTAGGATTCACATGTATACAACTACATTGTAGAGCTAGAGGAAGTTGATCAGAGAAGATAACTACCACCTGTTGTAAGACATGTTTGCCTATCAATTAGTTGACGAAATCGATGAGGCTACATTCCAAGACACTTCTGAGCAACTTGGTTCGAGACACTCTATCGATGAGATTACTGCGATCAAGTGATAGACAAACGGTTCTAATATACATAAAAAGTCAATGATATCATACAAATCGTTTAGGGTATTAATGGACGTCGCGGGGTATAGCATAACCACAGCCTACTTATAGACAATATATCATCATTCCCAGTCCGCTGCCATCAGCGAGAACTATCTGATGAGTGGTTCCTCCGCCGGGGGCTCTGTGTTCCGAGTTACGTTTGGAGTCAACAGCGTGCGAGCGCGCTTACTCTCGGTCCCGTCGATACTCTCGACGAAAATCCCCATGCTCAAATCAACAGTCGTGAACTCCACTCGCTCCTCAAAGACATCAAGATGAAACGCCTTGTCTCGACCAAATATGCGATAGACAAACGTCACAATCACGAGAAGATTGCAGACAATGAGGGAGAGGGCTGTCTGTCAAAAAAGAGTGCATGTTAGCAAATGACTGAATTAGAAAGGTTGGTGGATAGGTGTCGTAAAAGTGGCCACGCGCGTGGAAGTCAGCGAAACCCTTCAAACGTTTATTTTCCAGCATGGGGTTAATTTATCCTTTTTCTCTTCTTCCAAAAAGATCGATGACTGCGGTAGCGCTGAAAAACTCACCTGTACGTGTCCGATGACAATGATCCCATCGGATTCTGTTGTGAACAGGACCGCCGCGTGTAGGATAGTCACCGCGGTAATTAATAAGGTTGCGGAAAATACAGAATATATCAAGATTCGCTGTCGGCGAGTCAACTTTGCGCGTCGAAGAAGGCAAATCGGCATTGCCACCAAAAAGGAATCAGACAACACGTCCGCTAAAAGGCAGAAGCGTCAGAGGTCAGTGAGCATGGGACAAAGCAAATGATAAGGACTTATTAATTCAGACACTGCGACAGATCCTGCAATTCTGCATTCCTGATCCAGACAGATCTGGATGCGCTGGGCTAACGATGCAACCCACATGATGACAAATGAACAACCACCCAGACACGAGATGCGTCTTGACTGCTTCGAGGGGCTCGATAGCCTGACTATAGAAAACAAAATGCTGACTCGACAAACCCTGGAGAAACGGTCAGGGGGGTCCTAAGTACTTTGGACGCATTGGACGAAACTGAGACCTACCAGAGAACAGAAGTGAATGTGAGTGCAGCAATCCAGTTGGTGATTTTGTCTATTTGAGGTTCGCCACTGCCTGTTTATGAAAAGCGAACATGCTTACAACCATGTGAACAGGCGCTTGTGTGAAAAACCTTGCCTGACATAGGCATCTGCAACCAAACGGTTGCTAAACAGAGGATGTCGAGTACAAGCGCGAACGCTGCCCATCCATCTTCCCACCAGAAACGGGCCATACGCCAACGGCACACAAGACGAAAGATCGTGCTTGCGATCGCTGTACTATGGAATGCAAATGCGATGATTTTCAGGTGAAGAGACCAAGGTTGCATAGCGTCACTAGGAGGTCGTGTCTGGCTTTCTGGCTTTGATACTGAAGGCGTGAAACGAGCCAACGCGGATGTGGATTGTACCACCCATGGAATAAATATGTATCCACAGTTGCATATAGTGAAGGGGCGCCTCGTGAGTCGTCACATTGAGGGAATCCCTGCCAGTGCTAACGGCAGACGTTGAGTAACCGAGAACCCGTGTTGGACACTAACCTCCCGCGCTCCTAGTACGATACATAAATCATAAAAAAAGTTTCAGTACTGAGGTAGAATAGAATACCCGCGGAATTGAACTCAAGATCCGACGAACTCAGGGAGACCTTACAAGCTCCAAAGTATATGGCTGACTATTGGGTCAGAATTTGGAGGACGCACCACAATAGAAAAGATTCTTTCAATTGACTTGACCGTTGTCATGCTGGACGTCATGGAAGACATGTCGTACCGTGTATCGCAAGGAGCAACTCGAAGCTCCCGAAACAAAGAAAAGTTTGGACAACTCAGCGCCAGAGTTGGTGACAAGTCACCCTGATCTATCAGATAATTAGATCTCGGGGAATGACCAATGCGCGTACCTGTGGTCTTAAAATGTTGGTCAATGTCAAGTGCAGGTACTAAGGATGCAGCTGACTGTTTTAGCGTTAGTTCGGTGAATGTCTCAGAGGTTTTGATGCAGCGCCACCCCCTTCAGCCTCAGTTCCAGAACTTAGACAAACGTGACAAAGGTCGGATGACATGAGTCTGTTTTGGGGGCGCGACCCAGTTTCAGCAAGGTCAGGTTAAGGTCGATCGAGTCTCATACTATGAAGCTGGTGTGTAGGTTTGCTCACCCCGCTTACTACGTAAATCAATAACTCTCCAAATCGCGGGGACTCCGATTGAGGGGACAAGTGTTATCATTGAATAATGACGCTTGAATCCGATGACAATAATAATCAAGCATTATGCGCTTCGGAATTTTATACAGATGATAATTATACACACGTGAACAATGTTGAACGTTCACTCCAAACCCGTTCATGATCGTTGAATCTTCGTCATTGGATATCCTCCAGTCAATCCAAATAAGTCAAGAAAATTCAGTCATCGTCCTCGATACCAGCAGGCCGTTGGACGGTAGCAACATCAGCACCAGGCAAAGGCCATTTTCGGGCAAAGGCAACGACATCCCGACGCAGTTCCTTGACCATCTTGGCACCAACCTTGCCCTCACTCTCGGTAGTAGCAACACGGATGAAGTCTTTGAGTAGCTTGGAGCCAGCTTCTTTTTGAAGGACGATTGAAAGCTGAACGGCACGATGCAGGAACTCGGCGACAATTTTGATATCTTCTTCCGCCATGTTTCGTGAGGTAAGAGCGGAAGTACCAAGACGGATACCGCCGGGGGTTTGCGCAGAGACATCACCAGAGACGGCGTTTTCTAAAATTTTGATTGTGAAAAAAGCTCAGTCAGCGAGTGAGACAAGTGCATGCGGGAAAGAACGAACTATTGATCGTGATGCCAAGTAAGTCGCACACTTTCTCAAGTTTGCTACCGGTCAATCCGAGGGGTCGGAGATCCCAGAGAACGAGATGATTATCTGTACCACCGGTTTGGAGTTTGTAACCGCGCTCGGTGAGGTAAGAGGCAAGCGTTCTGGCGTTGGCGATGACTTGACGTGCATACTGTTTCCACTCGGGCTGAGAAACCTGCAGGAGAGCAGTGGCGACGGCAGCAATGGTGTTGTTGTGGGGACCGCCTTGGCAGGCAGGGAAAACAGCTTCATTTACGCGCTTTTCAAGGTCTGCATGATTAGCACCATCCTTCCTGAAGAAGATGAGACCTGCACGTGGACCACGAAGAGTCTTGTGCGTCGTGGTCGTGACAACGTCGCAGTAGTCGAAGGGGTTGTTCAATTCCTGTGCAGCAATTAAACCACTCGTGTGGGCGATATCTGCCATGAGATAAGCACCCTCCCTATCGCACGTGGATTTGAGGGCCGCATAATCCCAATCACGGGGGTAAGCAGAAGCGCCACAGATAATTAAACGGGGCTTGAATATCTTGGCCTGTTTGTCCAGACCCTGATAGTCAATAAGCTGCGTCGAAGGGTCGAGCGAGTAAGGAAAAGATTGGAAATAGATTGAAGATGCTGTCATTTTCTTCTTCGCAGTGTGCTCGGAGCCAGTCAGTTGGTGAAGCGAAGCAGGTCCTCGGGCTCGGGACATGGCTCGGGACGTACGTAGTAACCGTGGGTGAGGTGACCACCATCTGGTAAACCAAGCCCCATCAATCTGTCTTGGGGTTGGATCAACGCAGTCAGGGCTGCGAAGTTATGGGTAATCTGTCAGTGTTCTACAGTGCGCTTTAAGACTCGGAACACACTTGGCAGTCTAAGAGAAATTTTATCGGTCTCGGGGGTGATTCGAATACAAGAAATGACATACACTTCCAGAGTAGGGTTGAACGTTGACACCCCATTTTGCAGGATCGAGGTTAAATGCTTGCAGAGCTCGCTTACGACAGAGCTCTTCAAGTTCGTCTATCCACTCGTTGCCACCATAATAACGGGCGTTAGGAAGACCTTCGGAGTACTTGTTAGTCAAGATTGAGCCGTTGGCTTCCATTGCGGCACGACTCGTCAGGTTCTCCGATGCAATGAGCTCAAGACCCGAGAACTGTCTCCATGTTTCCTTGTCGATGATGTTCTGCACCACGGGATCGATCTCTGCAAGAGGTGCGTACAAGACCTTGTTGAAGGCGGGTGTGTTAGCGGTGGCCATTGTCCTTAGTCTGAGCAGATTTTGTCTACTGGGGTGGAGGGTGGGTGAGGAAGAAAAGCGGGTACGAATGGAGCGAGAGAGGACTCGAAGCATGTTGTTTCGAGTACCAACGGGCCTATTAAATTTGCTGAGTGAGACTTCGGATACAGCCGACAAGGGAGATTCAACCCGAATACGAACAGACAGGAAGCAGACAGACAAGTCAACACAACCGACCGACGAGGAGGTAAAGTGCAAGTACCACCCGGACGGAATGAAGGAGTGCCAAATCTCATGCCAGCCCTGATTTATGTATTCCGCTTCACTACAGGTCCGACTGAGAACTTCCGCGACACCCACCAGGGTAAGCTTGCCTTCCGAAATCCTTATCACCACCGCTGGGTAGTTCCAGGGCACTTTGCGTCGATTTCTCATTGGGTAAGTATTGCAGTCCTTGAAGAACGGGATCGCACGAACTCTACGAAGAACGAGTCCTATATGACACTCGGTCTCAACTGCCGTCGTGCTCGGAGACGTATATATCGTGAGTTGGCCACAAGGTGCCTAATACGAAGTGATCTGGTTACAACTTCAAGCTTGTTTCTTGTTAATGACCGTCAAGTTGGAATAATTTCAGAGATTACCGTATCAGCCGAGTTGCGACGGCAAAACATGGGAAGACGCCACTCAATTCCTCACGATCAGGACTGCACGCGTGTGGACATGTCTTCCTTCAAGCTCCAAGTTCAAGACTCAATTGCGATCACAATTTACACATATACGCTTCAAGACACGGTACGAGTTCCCAAATTGATCAAATCCGCAGTGGCCCTCACTACATTCTGCTACCACATCCACACCTCCCAGAAGCCCGGTACTCAGGTCGTCTTTTTGAACAACCCAAAGAACCTCCCTCGGTTTCGCTTAGCTTCGATCCGCCTTCTCACCTCCTGTTCGATTTCCGCTTCGTTATCCGCGGTGCCGAGTGAGTACCATATCACCGTCAGCATGCCACAGATTGCCGTCAGGACACAACCTGTCATCGCTAGAATTCCCTTTGGAAGCCATCCCAACTGCTGCGGCCAAGGTCCCAATGGCAACCCCGACAAGTCCGTTGCGGACGCGTGACCAGCGGCGTTACCTGACTGAGGTATGCCAAGTGCTGCGCATTGGTTGTACAAGGCCGATGGAACTACCCCGATCGCTCGTTCTTGTATTTGACTTGGGGCTTCAATAAATTGGACTGCAAGGCCAACTTCTAGATGCCATTCGATGTGACAGTGGAACAGCCACGTTCCAGGGTTATCCGCAACTACTTGGAGAGTGGCAGATGACCCCCCTCCAATAGTTACCGTGTCACGCCGCATCGGGTTTGCCTGACCCTCAATCAGGGGTGGGTTCAAAGTAGGATCCGTCGAGTTGTACTGTTGCGCGCGGTTGACAATCTGGAAATGGTGTCCATGCAAATGGAATGGATGTGATGATGAATCCGCATTTTTGACAACGATATTGACGACCTCCAGATGTTCGAGCATGATACTATATGGTCCGTAGGCTTCCTGAACCGTCGCGTTTGGACCAAGGGTGAGAGCGGACACGGCCGCAGGCACGATTGGAGGGTTGTATACATATCCATTCAGCGTTGCTCTGTTCGTGCCATCGTCCATGGTTTGGAAAACGACCTCTAATTCAATTGTTCGCGAGGCAACTCCCTGTGGGATAGGAACTACGGGGACTAGTGCAGTATCATTGGTCATATAATAGTCAGCTACTGGGCCAAGGTCGGTGATTGATTGATCTGTCGTGTATGTGATCGAGGAGGTGATGTCTATCGGAAGTAAGACCGATTGATTAGCATGCATAGGTTCTATGGAAGATGGATACACATTGGGATTCAATGTTTCGGGAACACGGTCAAACATTGCAGTATCCATATTAGCATGGATCATCCAGTTGGAGGATGAATCGTTCCGAGCTTGAACTAGGATGGAATAGCGCTGAGCAACAGAGATACTCAACATGTCTACTGTTTCCTCCTGGACGTCTATCTGTATGTTTAATAGAGGTGAATCGTTGCTCGAAAGTAAAGTCAACTGTCTAGAGAGATGACTCACTCCGTCAGCTTCGATGATGGTCATTGCATGTCCGTCTATCCAGAAATAGAACGAGGCGAATGCACCCGCATTGACGATCCTCAGTCTATAAGTACGACCTGGGACAAATGGCAATGTCGCATTCTCGTTGAATCCTACCGCAGAAGTGACTGGTGCCGGTGAAGTTCCGGGTTTTGGAGGTAGATACGCCGAGTTTTGGGCAAAGTAGATTAACCCGGAATCTGGACAAGGGATGGAATCTGTCAATATAAATACAAACGAAGGAGAATTGTAGGGCTCGCCTGGTACGGGTTCGGCACCGCCTGGATTTGCGATACTGATGTAGCTTTCCAGCAACGTAGAGTGCTGCTGATGGTACCAATCGCTGATAACGATGGTGAACTCTTCATCATAGCTGTATGTCTCGTTTGATGGATGCAAGACAAGGGGCGTACGAAGACCGTCCACATACTGACCCTGGAAATCCAGAACCCGAATGAATCAACGTAATGCTAAGTTTTCCATTGCACTTACCGATGTGTGAGCGTGAGTCCAGAAGGTGCCGTGCTGACCAGAAGAATTGATTGGCACCACATAATCGAATGTTTCTCCAGGAGGAATCCCACATTGGGAAACAGATACTGCGCCATCCATCCAAGTTGTTGAATTGAAGAACATCCCATGACTGTGTATGGTGGCTGGCTTGTCAAGAGAGTTGGTGACATGGAGGAGTAAAGAATCGGTCGTGTTGACGGTTAACGGAGGTGGGGGCCAACTGTTGTTTACGCCAACAACGAGGCGCTCAAAGAGACCATCTGGGTTAGCGTTCTGAACATGGCTCAGATTCCACCAAACTTCCTGGACACCTGCAAAGACACAGGCAGGAAAAACAAGGAGAGACCAGACAGCGATAGAGACCATGATGCCCTTGCTGATCAGAGGCTGAATAGAGAGTGAAGCCTGGAAACGCGCCTGGAGTGACCATTATGACAACAGGACGGCAGTTATATACTACCACTCGTAAGGTGGACTCATAGCACTAAAAATTATCAGATAAGAATCATGCCAGATCACGCCACGTGTAGGATCTGCGTTAGGGCGCAGATTGGTCGCGGACATTGACTGTCATGAACTGTGATGAGTTGTCAAATGTGAGACCATCACACCGGGTCGCCTTTCCACCCTTTTTTTTTGTCGTCGGATATCTGATAAGATCAGGTGGCCATCTCGCTTGGGTTCGGGTTCGGGTTTAATCGGAAATGATGCTTGGTTGACTACTCGTCAAATTCTGAAACACATTGAAACTATCCATCTGCCCTTTGTCGAGTCCCTGGGAGGGAATTGTCAACTAACGAAAATGTTCTCATTAGATGAGTCAGAGGTGCGGGTTAGTGCCATCTGCCAAGGTACAGTGACGTGATATGATCTAGGGTGTGGACGGATCTTTTTTTTGTTCGGTTTTGGTCGGGAACGGACTTGAATTTTATCAGATAAAGGCTCACCACTTTTCCACTCCCTCAGATCTCAGAGGTTGTAGGTCAGCATGCTGTCTCTTTTCTCCGTCACCGTCTTCATCGTCGTCTTTCGCGAGGCCATCGAGGCAGTCATCATCATTTCTGTCCTCCTCGGCCTCGTAACACAGCTAGTGCATGAGCAGGCTTCTCTCAACCCCAGTGTGCATGCCCCTCCCGGTCCTGCTGACAATACGGGGGGAGAAAACCCTTCGGCATTCACTCCTGCTGCAACTCGTGACCCCGAGTCTGATGCTGCCACACGCGCACCTCGCATCCTGAAGAAACTTAGACTACAGGTATACGTCTATGATACATTTCCACTTCACTCTCCCAACTCGAACTACAGGTCCTCCTCGGCTCCTTCGTCGGGTTAGCCATCGCCGTGGCAGTCGGCGCAGCATTCATTGCTATCTGGTTCACCCAGGCAAAAGATCTTTGGTCGCAGTCCGAACAGTTATGGGAAGGTAGACGCGCTCAACTTCACACTACCTTGGCATCCCTGAAACTTTTTTTCACTCCAGGGACCTTTGAGCTCGTCGCTTCCCTCATGGTGTTAGTCATGGGTGTCACCTTGCTCAAAATGGAGAACGCGCGAACCAAGTGGCGCATTAAACTTCAAAATGCCTTTGATGGCAGACAGGACCGCAGCTCTAAAGCTGGCAGATGGGCTCTTTTCCTACTCCCTTTGATTACTGTTTTGCGCGAGGGAGAGTGATCAGTCTGAACCTTTCACAGACTAGTTTGACGACCATACTCATTTTTTTTCGAATCGGGAGTGGAAGCGATCATCTTCGTCGGTGGCGTAGCGCTCGGTCAACCCGCGACGTCTGTACCCATAGCTGCCATCACCGGCATCATATGTGGCCTTGTCTGCGGATTCCTCATATACCATTTCGCCAGTCGAACAAGTGGGTGACTGATCCTTCCTCCTCCTCGTATACTTAAGCTTCTTCGGGCCTCTTCCTCGCACATTTCTAGCACTCAAAGTTTTCCTCGTATGCATGGCAAACCTTTTGTTGCTTATCGGTGCGGGCCTCTTCTCCAAAGCTGTCTGGGCCTACCAAATAAATGCATTTTACCAAATGCTGGGAGTCAACGGCGACGACGCACTTGGGACTGGCCCCGGTACGTACGATGTCCGAGGAAACGTTTGGTACCTCGACTGTTGTTCCGCCACCGCCAACGGTAGCTGGTCTCTTTTCAATGCCATCTTGGGCTGGCAAAATGACGCCACATGTGAGTGATCACGACCGCTTCACTCTTCATTGACTCGGGGCATCTGTTGACGACATGGATTCGTTTCTAGTGGGCAGCGTACTGTCCTACGTATTTTACTGGCTGGTGGTCATTGCCATCCTTATTTATTTCAAATTCAAAGAAGGACGCACGACGATCTTTGGGTGGGAGTCCGCGAATGGAAAGCAGAAACGCGAAAAACGCGAGGGACAAGGAAGGTCTGATTCACCAGAGAAGTTAGGACATGAGATAGCTCCCTGGAGTCCCCCCGATAGTCCGTCACGGTCATGATCATCGATACCTCGCCGCACTTCAGATATTTCACCAGAAAATCTTTTGTAGATAAAATTACCGCGCCATATGTAAACATTCCTTGTAGATTATCTTGATGAACTTATAATGCACTCGACATATGTACGGCACCATCCACAGACTCGCTCTCGCCCAGGTGAAAGATGGTAATTTTCAATCAAGACAATATAGACAAATACAAATACAGCATCTTAACGAGCGGTTGACATTGGTGGTGATACAGCTAGGTACATATGAGCACGGGGTGCAATTGTTTGCGAGATGTCCATGTGGAGAGCATTATGCAAAAGATGGCAACATTACCAAGATGGGGGATTCAAGATCATTTGGTTGCGAACACGCGCATGTATGGCGTGGATTAGCTCCTCATGCTGATAGATCGAGCTTGAAGAGGCAATAGAGCAACGTTGCACTCTTACAAACGGGGCATTCCGATCGCGAAACGACAGCTTGCGTGATGCACCTGCGGAACGGTTCAGATCTCTTCACAGGCACTATCGGATCATGAAAAAAGACTCACCGCTTGCAGAAGATGTGACCACAGATAGTCGCGGTCATATCTTCGCAAGGATCGCGAAGGCAAATACGGCAATGCAGGCGGTGCGTCCCGGGACTCGCGCTTGGCCTAAGTGCGTTCGAGACAGGGTCAACTGTGTCTCGTGGCTCACGACGAAGTTCCGGTGGCTCGAGAGAATCCACGGAGTAAGTAGACGGCAGGCGGAGAGGCGTGCGGCCTGAGGAAGGTGAGCCAGCACTGGTAGCTACCAGGTACGCGCGATTTTCCCTTATGTAGTCAGGGATTCCGTCGGCGGAAACGAACACAACCGACTGGGATGAGGACGTAGGAGAGCTAATGTCGGAGAATGAGTCGGCAAGCACCGAAGAAACTGGAGATTGTTGTCGGGAATCGTCGGACATAACGATGTTTTCCGGACCTTCGGTACGAGTGAGCATCCGGAACGGAGAATGAGTCGGCAAGCACCGAAGAAACTGGAGATTGTTGTCGGGAATCGTCGGACATAACGATGTTTTCCGGACCTTCGGTACGAGTGAGCATCCGGAACCGACTGCCATTGCTGCCATGTTCGGAGGGAGTTGAAGAAGGGTGTTCGTCGCGGCCTGGCGCGAGTTCCAGAGGTTCCTGCGTGTTGGCGACGAGCGAACTCGATAGCACCTCGACGTGCTGTTGAGTCTGGGGTGGCATTGATGGGATAGACAAAGAAATATCTTCGTGAAGAGATAACGGCGGAGGCAAAGTGGAGACACCTAAGAGATTCCCTTCGCTACCGAGCTCACCACCTGGATTGTTTTGTTCGCCTGTGGCATATTCTCGATCCATGTTCGCATTTAAATCGCCGACTTCCGGAGATGCTGCACTTTCGGGAGTTGCGGCGTGGTCGTTGTGAACATGCTCATCCAGATCTTCCGAGTTTCTTTTGCCTATTTTGCAGAATGGGCACGAGGGATGGGCCGACGAATCTGCGTAATGTAGCTCAAGACTACTTTGCTCTACAACGATCCCATCGCAGTCCCAGCAAACAATGACGGGATGTTCAGAGACCACATGCTGTCAAGGAGGTTGCATGTCAGAGTGACAATGGTGATTTTGCTGGATGTGCCACGAAGCTAGCGAAATCTTACTTTGCAAAGAGAAGAATCGTCAGGGAAAAACTCGTTACACCTGGCACACGTAGGGTGGCCGAGAAGATGATCTTCGAGCATGTCACTTGAGCAACAGAGCGACATACAAACCTGACAAGAGAAAGCGCGACGACCCTCCAAATGCTCCTGGAATGCCGATTGGTCCTCGAACTGAGTGTAACAGGATGTACAGTGAAGCGGAACTATGCCCTGCAAAGGAGCACAGACATGGTCCACGAGTCCCCCCGGAGCATCAACAATGTTAAAACAGGATGGGCAGCGGACGTGGCTTTCGACGGCAGATTCATCCTGAGCGACAGCAACAGCAGGGATGATATTCCCTGCGTGGTCTCCGGCCGCGCTATCCTCCGAGACAGGTGATTCTCGCTGGCAAATGGTACACGCGCAAACCTCGGCAGATCGCTGGCAGATCATGCAAGCACAGGATTCTTCAACAGTGTTCTTATCTTTCTCTTCAGGGGTAAACACACCTTCGTCGGAGGCAGACACATCCTTGTCAGCAGATGAAGTTGAATCGGAGACTGTAGCGCTAGGAATCTCCTCTATATCGTCCTGATCGGGCTCAGAGCTAGTAGGGATCGCTGAGTCTTGCACCTGCGTCTTCGGAGGAGTCTGTACAGATTTGACTTCATTTAATGATAAAGAGCTGAGGGGTGTAGACGAATAGCTGATGGTGGTGGGTACGTGGCGAGTGACGGTTGAGGGTCGAGTGTGGTAAGCTCTCTTGTGGTCATCTAAGCCGGCTGGAGTGTGGAATTTCCGGTTGCAGTCACTGCACTGGAAATGCATCTTCGATTTCTCGTGCGATCGAAGAGCTTCCTGTGAAGCGAAGGATTTTGTGCAGAGAGGGCAAATATTTGTATGCTGTGCGCGCTCGTGCTGCGTAAGAGCCTCTTCTGAGGCAAATTCTCGATCGCAGTGGCTGCAATCGTAGGTAGGAGGGTGCACCGCCTTCTCGTGAGCGAGACGACCTTGGTCTGTGAAAAACTCTCGGTCGCAATATTCGCACTCGAACATTGTGGGATGTTTCGCCTTCTCGTGCGCCAGACGCCCTTCATCTGTGGAGAACTTTCGATCGCAGTATTCGCACTCGAACATTGAGGAGTGCTTCGCCTTCTCGTGCGCCAGACGCCCTTCATCTGTGGAGAACTCTCGATCGCAATATTCGCATTCGAACATTGAGTGCTTGTTTGTGATGTGCTGCTGAAGTGCCTCCCGCGTACGGAATCCGCCGTCACAATTGCTACAGGTAAAGCTCGGATGCTTGGCAGAATTGTGCTGATCCAGGGAATTCTCAGTCGAGAACATCCTATCGCAATGCTCGCACCACCAGTGCCGAGCGTCTTTGTGCATGCGAACTGCGTTATCGTCCACGAATGTCCTTCCTGGACAGAAGCTACAAGTAGGCATCGCTAACAATCCAGTGCCGAGTACTTGATCAGCGATGCGAGTGAAAGGTGTGAAACATAAAAGCGGAATGAACAGCGGGCAGCTGAAGGTGGTTCACACGGTTCAAGGCCGCAATAGGAGTCAGACCAAAAACGGATCGTGATATTGTCGGTAAGATCTTAAGTTGACATGTAACGATCAATAGGACTACGACAACACACATAGCGATCGCATAGAATATCACAAGCACAGGCAATCAGGACGTGGAAGGATAAGACCTAAGTTGAAAATTGATCAAGCAGATGTATCAATGCGGAACAGACAATATAGCAACGTTGGTGCTTGACAAACTGGACAATGCGAGTCTTTCATGACAGCCGTGGAAATGCAATCGTAGCAGAACAAGTGACCACATGTAGTGGTCGTCGGTTCTTCACAATGGTTTTTATAACAAGACCTGCAGTGATACGATGGCGAGGGAGGACCGTTCGACCGCCTAGCGTGCGAGTGAAGCGAAGCAAGATTTGCATGTCCATTCTGCCTCTTCCTAGTAGGCCGTTTGAGTGCCGAGAAACGGGGCAGTTTGCTAATACCATTCATCCTGAAAGTGACCAAACCTGGTCGAGGGAGTACTATCGGTGGATCAAGGGACGAATAACTGGACGAGGATTGTTGATCCCAAGCAGCCTCCGTCATGATGTTATCCTCGAATCTAACTTCACGACGCTGTCCGCGTTCTCCCAAAGCAAGTCCACTCGACGACAGAATAGGTGACGTAATACCTGGACTACGAGAAATTGTAGGTGACTGCGGGTGATCGGTCTGGTGTGTAAGGGATAGGTAAGCCCTGGCCTCGCGAATGTACTCTGGAGTCATAGTCGCAGAGACGCTGATTCCCGCCGATTCGGGAGAGATAGAGCTGGGACATCCAGAATTACTTTCAACGTTCAGCGAGCTTGGAACTAACAAACTCAATTGTGGCACACTAGAGTGTGCAGATGATGCGGTGTAACTTGTGGAAAGAAATCCCTTGGTGGCTTTAGACGAAGAATTTGAATTACGGAATGACTTTCTAGATTCTGTATCACTCGTCATCGTCCATCCTGATGTTGTAGACGATGGAGATGCAGCGCCCGGATCGGGTAACTTGACGACCGGAGAGATTAATGGAGGAGAGTGTGTAAAAGAACTGCTGGAATCGCTATTGCCATCGTCGTGCGTCATCACAGTATCAATGATCCCTTGAGAAAGGGAGAACAAAGATTGAGGTTCAACACGCGGGCTGAATGGGAACTCAATCGAGTGATCAATCCCACCGTTAGATAGCAAAGGAGGGGTCCCCACCAGTGGGACGGTTGACAGAGGGGAGTGGTTGGATTCGGAGGCTGGCTTAAGGGGTTGTTCGGCATCCAAAGATAGCGAGTGAATGGTCGTTTCCCATGGCTGACCATCCGTAGGAGAACGCTGCTCGACCGAGAGTGTGGAGCTGCGGGAATGAGACCTCAGTGAACCATCTTGGATGGGTGACTCAACAGTGACCCATTGGGATATCGGACTGGAGTAACCACTCAAGCTCGGGGGTAACGGAATGAATGACGCATATGGCAGACTCGCGCTGGCTTCAAAACCCCAAAGGGGATCGACAGCTCGAGGGCTGAGAAGGAGACTGGCGGGATCGGCGGGACTCATCTGATTCACATGATCTCCCCCCGCACTCGAAACAGCTATGCGTTGGTGATCGCCAAAGGATGGTCGATGTGTGGCAAAAAGGTGCTAGAACAAAAAATATACAACCAATCCCTGATTATGAGAACAATAGTCAAACTCAGGTGTTGGTATGCGTCTGCATCGGCGAATCTGGTGTTGCAGTCCTGACATTTAGGATGGTTAGAGAAATGCCTGATATGATTCTGCAGAATCTCTGGCGTGTCAAACTGCCATTGGCACATGTAACAATGACACTCTGGGTGTGCTGAAGCTCCGTGATCTATGAAATCAAACCGATCTCTGAATCCGATGCCACACTTGTCACACTTGGGATGGTTTCGCGAGCTTAAGTAATGTGCGACGAGCTCGTCTTGATCGAAAAGAGCACCATCACACACATCACAAGAAATACGTGGATGGACTTCTTCGACGTGGGCCGAAAACGCATCGCGGTTCTCGAATGCGGTGTTGCACTTGCCGCAGTGTGGGTGGGTTTCGTTCGGGGATTCCTTGTAATGCTGGAAAAGCTGCTCTTCCTCCGCGTAGGCTAAGCCGCACGTCGGGCATCCATAAGGGGTACGATGCTGCTCCAAGTGCTCTTCCAGCGCTCTCGTATCCATATATATGCCATCGTGGCAAATAGGGCACGAGTGAACTGTCACGACATGCACGTCAAGCTCCGTCTGGGAACAACAAGCCTCGTGGCAGACGTCGCACTCAAAGACGGGGCGGCGTTTGGGAGCTAAATGAGGTTCCACATCGAGTCGAGGAGAAGATTGGCGAGAATTCGACCTCGGTCTCGGCTTCGGGCTCGGCTTCGGTCTCGGTCTTGGAGAGGCGGTATGCAGGCGTATATGCGCACGTGACGCGTCGTCATCCTCGAAGCCAATTTGACAGTCGACACAGACTGGATGGTCATTATCTGCAGCTGCAAAGTGAAGCGCACGCTCCTCTTCCGTGCGGTATCGTGTCCCACATTTGTTACATGGGATAGGATGTGTGTGGTCGAGCATATGATCGGAAAGAATCTGCGCATCTCTCAAGATACCATCATGACAAACGGTACACGTGTGTAACGTGTCGACATGTTCCTCTAGCGCCACTGCGGAAGGAAGGACTACGTGGCATATGACGCACTTCACTCCGGCGGGATGCTTCGCGGCTATATGAGCTTGGAGGCCCGTTTGAGCTTTAAATTCTTTTTTGCATAGCTCGCAAACAAGGCAACTTTTTCGCTGAGAAGCGGAGGAGAGAGGTCTGCCCGTTAAAGACTGCGCACTCGCAGGGCGAGCAACAGCAGGGCAGGAGCTTCCATGGGAAGCAAGAAGGACATCAGAAGCGAATTCCGCCTTGCAGCCGCTGCATTGGATGGGCTTCTGATGTTCTTTCTTGAAGTGGTTATTCCACTCCATGAGAGAGGAAAAGAGCTCGCTACACTTCGAACATGGGAATTTGCGGTGGGAAGACTGGTGCGATTCAAGTTCCGCAGGAAAGTCGAAGTGTGCTTCGCACTCATTGCATCGATGAATGGTACGTTGTGCAACGACGACTGGTTCGCTGGATGTCACGTCACTGTTCACGACGGTCGAAGAGAGCGATGCACGATTATTGCGAGCCTCGCAATGATGCTGTGCAAGTTCCTCAGAACCTGTGAAATTGGCGGAGCATTGGGAGCAATGGAGGAAGTGACGTTTAGCCTTCTGATGGCTAAGTAAACCAGCAGGGGTATTAAAGCTCTTGTTGCAGACGCAGCATTGGGTGGAAGGGATAGGTGGCCGGCGGGAGTGTGTCACATCCCGAGCTGGCACCATGGAGTGTACCTGAGAGATATGCTGCAAGAATCGTCAGACCCGCCTCCCAGCGAGGAGCTAGCCAGCTTACATTCGCTAATTCGGTGGTTTCAGCGAATGTAGGCTGGTGACCGGTGGGACAAAGCAAACAGAGAGGCATAGGATGGAGTATCGTAGTTTCTGTGTTGCAGAGCCTACCCCAAGGCCACTCTTTTAAGAGACCGTCGCCCCATACCACGACTTCGCCGCATGTTCCGAAAGGGCTGCTCACCTCACTTTTTCAATCGAGCCAGATGCGGATTTGTGTGTCCAGAAGCAACGGCTTGCAGCATGCTTTTCCAACGCGTACTCAAAAATTCCACAGGCACAAGCTTTGCATCAGCGGGAACAACGAACAGCCTGAAATCGACCACGGGCACGGAATACCTGACTATACACCGAATCGTAGGTGGGAACCTCGACTTGCCAAATCGTCATTAATAAATGAAATGAACGTCTTCTTCGGAATGTCGAGTTCCACCTGTTGATGAAACATGATATCCCTAGTGGAGCGACATCGGTGGCCGTCGAGTACTGTCAACTTAGGGAAGACGTCGAGCGAGAAAGCGTGCGGCGATGTCGGCATTGCGCGGTCCCTTCCATGCTAGGACACCATTCTTCCTGGAAGTCAAGGGTGAGACGACGGTAGTGTTAGTTGAAGATCTACACCTGTGGCAATACCAGTGAGTTTGAGTTGACAGTCTAAGGGTCATACCATGTTGTCTAATTCTCGAGCCATTCAACCAAACATTTGACCACCACGTTCAGTGCAACTCAACTTGACACTCGACCATCTTCGTGACGATGTAGCGACCAAAACTCAAGCTGATGGTTGATTTTACCTCCGCTTCTAGAAGTTTTACCACAATTCCATCCAGCTCCTCAATACCTCTCATGACCTGGCCGATCTGAAGATTCTGCACACCCAGGCACACCACTGGTGATGACTCAAAGGGACATGCACGTCTCGCATGGCCTCATCAAGAACCCTTTTCCCGCACCGATCATACCTGTCGTCCGACTACCTTGAGACTATTGTTTAGTTTGTCATGCAATGTGCTACTCTACATCGACATCATGCCTGAAACCCAGAGCCCTTGTCTTGGACATCAACTAGATTTAATGGCAAACGGATCACCGATAAACAATCCATCCAATTCGTAGAGCCACGACACAGCATGACCCTTTTTTCCGCTTCAAAAAGCTGATTGGTCCATTCAATAACACCTATAGCTGGCACATACAACAATGCATATTCGTGGGCGGTTAACCTTAAGAATACTTCTGAAATAGGTCTGGAAATTCACAGGCAATATCTTGTTAGAAAGGACTTATCGCATCCCTGTCCTTAATCGTCAAGGACAAACTGGTACGCATCTCTCCAAGCTTTTTTCGCGTGTCGTTCGATGACATCTTGATGGCAGAGTTATATCAACATTCGCGACGCAGAATCTTTATGTCGACAGTACTTACTCCATGACAGGGAATAATTCGGTCAAAGTCCCAAGATGCGACCGTCTCTGCGTCGCGTTTCATGGCTTCCATATCAATGGTGACACCCTCTAGAACTTTTCTGTGCGCCCACGAATCAGGTTTCAGCGTTGCTTGAGGAATCCATTTTGAACATCTCGAGTACTGTTCATTGGCCGGTAGATTCAAAAGCAAGTCTGCTTCGATGAGAGACTTTGAAGCGATGTGAAGAAATGCAACATCTTTGTTTCGAAATCCAGGGAAGTAGCTGGCCCTGGTTTAGTACGTGTCTAGTCAGTCGGTCACTTCCAGTTGTGCGCACCAATGCTTAATCTATACAAAAGATATCAAACGACACGTCATAACAAGCGTTCCGAAATCGCTCACATCGTCTTCGAAGCCATATTGCGTGTTCGGTGGATCACGGCCCCAGACTGAGCGACTAGAAGCATGTGATACAAATCGGAGGACCGGAAATACACACCTCCGTCAAACGGAAATGACCTTTCATTCATTCTCTTGATCGTATCCGCCACCCCGATGACTTTCGCCTCGGGGTAAGCCTGCTTGAACTCCACAAGATAGAGATGGTGAACGGCATCAGGATTGACGATATATTTGACCATTCCAAGCTCGTTGATCTTAGTTTTAGTCTCGCGGTCCAGAGGAGTCGATGCGAGTACCCAGACTCCGCCATCCCTCAGCTTGATCGCTGTAGATCTTCCGCCCATGGGGAATACCCCATATCTTGCGAAAGGACTAGGAAGATGATCAGTCTCATGACGTGATACCTTCAGTAATTGAACGAACCGCGAAAACGTCCAGACGTCTTTGGCTACCTATTCCGCAGCAAGGCGTGATAACTACGATGACCTCGGACTTGGGCGAAGTAGACTTTACCTCACGTATGATAGTTTCACCTGCTGGCATGCTTTCCTTGGTGGTGTCTTTGTCGAAAGGTTGGTGTCAGGGTGCCTGTTCCAAATGAATGGTGGTTCTGGTCAGGTCTGCGCGGCAGCAAGGTGGAGGTGAGGACAGACCTCACGACGATGACGTCAGAGCCTATGATCGGATCTATAACACCCGGTAAATGCGAGGTCAACCCAAACCTCCGCGTCTCACGTCGAACGCGGTGAACACGCGGGCGAATCGAACTAGGGGAGTGGACTGAGGTCGTGGCCCCCTGTATCAAAAGACACTCTAAACATACATACACTGTTATAGCTCTAGCTAAACATACGACCATTCGGAGCACTCTGATAAAACGTCGGGGAATCATAGATAAACGCATCCAGCTCTGACTCTGACCCACTATCGTCTTCAGAATCATCTGAATACTCCCGAGGTTTGCCAATATGGAAGACGTCCGTGAACGGTGTTTGAGGCACATCCCCAGAATCGTTAGTCGACCGGGCCATGATCGACGCCACGCGTTCCTCCAGCTGCTGACTTGGTACCAGAAGCCGAGGTTTTGGTTTCGTGTTTTGGAAGAACTCGCTCAGCTCGTGAAGATCCTGAACCAAAACACCGAGGTCTTCGTCTGGTCCATCCGTGAACGACATGATCTGCGAGCGTGCCTCGAGGTCGATGCGCGAACTTCGCAAAACACCGACGCACGTCTGTGCAACAGCCACCATGTTGTTTCTACACATAGACCTCCGCAATTTGACCTGAGAAATACACCACCCTGACTCTTCGGGAACCCCAAAGAGTTCTCCCTCGTCCACAGGGGTGGGTTTAACCGAGCTATGCATGCTCATCCGAAGCACGTTGCGAGAGTTCTGTCCACCTGACACCTTCGTCGGTTCCTCAAGGACATCCAGCGCCTGAGCAGCGAGTTCGCCTTCCACCAGCCTCAGCAACGGCATGAGATGTTCGGTCGCAAGCGACTGGTTCACATTCCGCGGGTCGCGCTGCTGGAAGAACACCTTCAACACCTGCATCGCATGAATGCGCAACCAGTTCTCCTTGTTGAGCACCAAGCCCAAGAGAAGCGTAGCTATATCCGACCAACGAGTAGCAAAATAGTGTTCGCGAAGCCCAGCGATAGATTGCCGGAGGAAGTCGTCCTTGGTTCGGAAACGGTGCTTGACGAAGGATGTCATGATGCGCGAGATGGTGTCTCGACCTTCTTTCGAGGCTAGATTACCGATGGCGGTGCAGAAATCGTCGAGTGCAGGATCGCGGTGATCAGTCGTCATTGAATGTAGACACCACGGGAGAGAAAGGGCGAAGAGATCACAAACCCGACCCTCTGACGGTTCGATGAGTTGAGAATCTGAGACCTTGCTTAGCCTCTGAAGCGCCACGAAGGCGTCGGACATAGTGGTTGCCGAACGCAAGCCACTCAGCAGACAAGCCTGCAAGCTGTACGTTTCGTTCCAGGACTCTGGACGATGAGCAAGTACCGATTCAACGAACTCTGGATTGTCTAAATCCACCCTATCGAGTAGCGCGAGCAAAAACTTCACCGCCTCAGCGAACTCAGTCTCAACGGTGGTCATGAGACAAGATGACACTGCCCAGAAGAGACGGGGTAGGAGTGCAGGGTTGAGATCCTCTGAAGCTACAGAGCTCGTAAGTGTCGCCACAATCGCTTTGGCAAAATGATGAAGCTCCGTCTCGTCATCGCTGAGAGTAGTGCACAAACGCCCGAGGACATGCCCGAGGACATCTTGGGAGAGGGGGACATTTAGTAGCCGATAAACCTGAAGAGAGCGTTTGGCGATGCTGCGGATATGACAGTGTTCGATGTACGGTATCGAGAATGCAGCGAGATTCTTATCCAGGTCCGGGACAAATCCTCCGATAAGAGACACTACTTGGTCCACCACGTACTTCATGCGTGGGATGACTACATCCTCCGGATCGCTTTCTAACCAGAAAAGTGAATCCCCTGGATCCTCCATGCTAGCGATGGCTGATAGCAGAGGCCCCCGAGCGAATTGTCCCGCCTTCTCAGTCGAGGAAGGGTACCGTGGTACGCATGCTCTCATCAACTGGAACAGCATACGCCGTGCAGCTGATTGCAGCATCAAGACACGGTGGTCCAGATGAGAGAGAACGGCTGAAAGGATGACAGGAATCTGTTCGTGATGTGTCCATGTGCGTTCGAGAGCGACCGAGCCGATGTAAACCATAGCATACTGAGCAGACCCCAACATGTGCCGTGGTTGATCGTCCGCGAAAAGCACATCGAGATCCGACCACAACTCGAGCTCCTCTGGCGACGGTTGCTCCAATCTGTGCTCGAATGTAGGTAGCATCCTTTCTGGTCCGCAGATACTGCACAGCTCCTGAAAGATCTGCACGCCGGCTGCTGAACGGGACAGGCACGCAACCACTTCAGAGGCGCACTTCACAAATGCATTCGTGGCAACCTTGAGAGATTCGTTGACCAGGAATGAGACGACAGCTCGTCCGGCTAGTGGATCCGGCACTTCGACGAGACGAGCCCAAATGGTTGCGATTTGCTCGGGTTGCGCCTCACTGTATCGCTTGGTCAGACTGAGCAAGTGGTAAACCACCATACTACCTGTAGGAGTAACTGCCAACCTCGTGAGGTCAGGGGAACTAATCTCGAGATTCGGTACCCAATGCTCTAGACTTTGGAGCATGAGATGTGCCACCCTTTCGTTACCTTGCCGATGCATACGGAGCAGCAGGGTCGTGATGTCAGCAAGGACATCGTATGCTTGCTCCGGATGCTCCCCAGCAAGACACTCTACAATTAATCGATGGGCCTGCAGGTACACGCTTGGACTGGTATTGGCGATCATTGTTTCGAACTCTGCCATAGCGATGACTCCGGCTGACTGCTCATGCATGGCGATAATGACGTTAAATGCATGTCGGCGAATTGCGATATTTCCATTGCAAAGGTTTGCCAGTCCGAGGCAGATGATTTGTGCGAAGGTGAACGGGTGTCCCGAAGTATTGCAGACCACATCCGTAAGGACCTCAAAGAATGCGGCGCTGCTCAAGGAAGCTGTACCGTCGCAGAATCCACGACGAAGAATATCAATCAGCAAATCCGCTCCTGCATGAGGCAAAACCAGAAGTGATCGCAACGCTTTCTTGGCACTGGCTACAAGCTGTGTTTGGCCATCCTCGAATACGGCATGAATCCGTTCAAGAACCTGTGCAGCTTCAAGGGGTTTAGGTAGGTCGTGACTAGGACGCTCGTTCGGTGAATTCAATTCGATAGCGTCTGGGGGATGATAAGCTTTTTGACAAAGAGCTGCTAAAGCTCCAACAGCAGCATTTGAAAGAAGCTTCGTTTCATGTTGGAAGCGCTCGCCAGCATCCGACTCTGCTTCGGGATCTTTGATAGCAGCAGCAGCAGCCCTCTGCATCAAGATGAACCTTGTCTTTGCAGATTCACCTTGGGGACCGTACTGGCACCACTCTTCGCACATGCGGTAGAGGCTAAGGTGGATGTCGGGGGGTACTATAGTATCCACGTCGGGAAGACCTGCTAACCCCTCGAAAAGACGCTCGACGAGTCCGCAGAAATAGCGTCGTAGTCGTTGTAATGAATAGTGATCTCGGTTCTCGCGGGAGAACAGAAACACCTGTGTATTTCTAACGAACTTGAGCGCGTGAGCCAAGGCGTCCTGTTTAACTGACGACTTAAGATGTTGCAAATGTGGGGCGGTGAGGTAGTAGATCCGAGCAACCGTCGAATGCAGCCGCGCTTGTCGACGAGAACGAACAGGTGAGGTAGGCCAATTAGTTTTGGTGCGAGCGTCATCATAAAATTGACGAGTAGCGAAGAGATTAAGATCTTCCAAGAGTTGAGGGTAACCTTCGAGAGGAAATGCACTGATGGACAACACAGCCGCATCTCTAAACGGCGCGTAATCCGCATCCATGAATGGCGTCAAGTGTTTGAACAAGTAGCGAGTCGTTGACAATCTCTCTCGCTCAAAGATCGATTCTGAAGGTACGCGAGTATGCTCACGAGCGACCTGTGTTACCGTTGGTCTACTGTCAGACACGGCTGCGGTTGAGCAGAGAACCTTGGTCCAGATGTACCACTGGTCGATAAGAGGCATATTCTCTTTGACCAGTCGGTATCCCTCTTGTTCCGTCTGTCGGGAGGCTTGTGTGCGGGAGCTAGAAAATATTCCAGCAAAGCGAAGCATGATGGGGTGGTAGCGGGATGTCGCAATTTCTATGATAGCCCTACAATCGGGGATGAGCTTGCCGCAACATGACATGGAAGAGCTCATGAAGGTGGGGTACACGAAGCGCCAAATCTTTCGATCTTTCTCCATGTTGCTGTCCGCAATTCGGAGAAGAACGTCCGGTTTCGCAGATCTCCTCCACTGCTGGAGGCGATCCAGCTCAACTCGATCGAGAAAGTCGTCAAAACCTTGAAGATAGACACACTCTTTCGTGTTGTTCTCGAGCAGTGTTGAAAACAACGATTGAAGGGGGGGAGAATCTTGTGTAAAGGTGCCTGCAGAACGAAGGTGGTCGAGGAGAGGGGAGAGGGAGCGTACGAATTTGATCCCGATAGAACGAATGGTCGCAACTTCATACGAGAGGAGGAATAGTAAGCCGACCGCAATCTCCTCGAGCTGCTGGAGAAGAGGCTTCATGTCCATCCCTGCCAGTTCTTGTTTCGACTTCTGGATCAGCCCAGTAATCCACGTATCCACCACGCCCGTCCACAAGTTCAGCAACCGCGCACTTTCGAGAAGAATTCGATGACCCGTTCCCTCCCGTTCCAGATTCTTTGGGTCAAATAAGAATGCGGTGAAACACTTGAGCACTATTGGGGCATATGACACGTCTTTCATGAACCGTCTCAGTGCTGCTGCCGCTACTTCGCCCACTCTTGGTTCGACATGTGTGACGCCTCGTAAAAGCATATCGACTGCATCGGGGACAGTGATCGACGAGCTGCTTAGATAGCGAGGCCAAGATTGATAACATGTCTGCAAGATGCTGATATGGGAAGCTAAGTGGTTTGGGTAAGCAAAAGCCCCCTCCGGGTGCCGACGAATGACCATATTGTGGGACTCCTCGAAGGACGAGGCACTACCCACGGGAGATCGAGCAAGTGACCATTGTTCGTCGAAAACAGACATATGTCCGACTGCTTTAAAACATGCCTGTGCAATATTTGAAGCTGCAGCACCAAATCGGTCGATGAAGTCCTGTATGCCAGGCTTCGCGAGCAACGAAGCAGGAGGGGTATCCGAAGAGGAAGGGTAATCATCCCACGAGGGTATCGCAGAGAAGTCTGAGCTTGACGGCCACGTCGGCATTGGCTCGTCGCGTTCAAGACCATGTAATGTCAAAAGAGCCGCCTGTACCACAATCCCGACGCGCTCAGCGGCCCATATTCCGCTAGCGCTGGTCGACTCCTGCAAAAGATCCAAGCAGAAATCGCGACCGTACTCGAAATAACGAGAAAGAATGAAATGCACAATGCAGATGAATGGTTCGAGATGTTCCTCAGGAGGGAAAACGGACGCCCGGCCGGCAGGGAAGAAGTGCTTGAGAAGCCCGTCAAGTTTGGCTGTACTAGTCGATGCAGGTTCTTGACAACGATAAAGATACGTCCAGATCAAACGGACGATTCCGTTGAGAATTGGAATGCGATATGGTTTGTCCTGCGATACAAAGACGTGAGCAAAGTGGCATAGTGCTATCAAACACCGACCAGACCACTGCGAGCGCACCTTCAGTTTACCGATTCCATACTCGAAGCATTGCATCCAATTTTTCAGGAAGAACTGATGGGGTGCGACACACAATGCTGTGACTGCGAGTGGGTACGCGACGTGCCAATACCGAGGCTTTGACATCATTTCCTTGGCGCGAGGGTAAATTTTCTCGATACCCTTTTCCCACTGTGGATGGTTTACTTCTGCTTGAGCAGCCTTCCCGATAGGATGCAGTAACCGCGTGAGTGTCTCCGCGAAGGCTGCCTTGAATCGAAGACCGTGTGCATGCTCAAACGATTTGGCGAGTGATTCCATGAACTCAGCCCCTTCTTCAAAGGCTTCTGGTGGCCAAACTTTGATTTGCACATATCTTAAACCTTTTACGAGGTTCTCAAACTTTATGGCCGAATCCTTCGTGATTTGTCCGTGGGCAACGGGGGCAAGCTCGTTGAGGAATCGATCTGTAACACTCAGGAATCTGCGAAGATACGAGTGAGGAAAGATTTGGCAAAAAGAGACATGAAAGAAATATGTGGATCGTTACTCACCTTATGCCAGCTAAACACCCCAAAACGCCAGCATATAGTTCCGCACATAGTCTGTAGTTTGTATCCGTGCTCATCAGAGGTCGTCTGAATTGTTCAAAAATAGTCTCCTCCAAGCTGTATCCCATTGTATCACTCAAGGCGTTCGCAGGAAGGATTGAGAGAACAGCAATCAGTGCTCGGCACATAACATAAATGGCAGCAAGGGATGTACGATCAGATGTACGGGGATTCACCCGGTTCGAGCTAGGAGTAGGTGGAGAGTCGCGTATACCCCTGCGCCAGCGCATGATAGCATCTATAACGTTCTTTGAGCGCTTTTGTGCGATCTTTCCAAGGGACTGCAAGAGATCATCAAACTGTGGGTCAAGAGTGGGACCAAAAAAGTCTGTCAAGATAGGATCACTGTCCTATTTAACAAGGGTATCAGCATGACGTCTCGAAATGTGTGAGTGCTATCGAGGCGTACCGGGCTTGCTCGAACAAACCCATCAATCTTCGCCTCAGCAAGTGTAGCAAATCGTATGAAAACCGCATGTAACGCGTAATCGGCTGGACTTTTAGAAGAATCTTGAGTGACATCCTCGTCTTCCTCTGAAATCGCCGGACTTTCGCTCCTTGGAGCAACTAACGCTTCAGGGACACGTGGAACAGGAGGAGGAGAATTCGGTGGGTGACCAAAGTTGAACCCATGACTGTTTGGGTTATGACCAAAGGGGAAACCATGCCCATGGTCGCTACCGTTCTCTGACCCAAAGAACACTGAGCCGGAATGTGAATGGTGGGAACGCGCGGATGAATGACCACGAACGCGAGATGCTGATCGAGCAGGTCGTGATTCTCCAGGTGTTGGTGGACGAGGATGTTGGTTGGGAGGACTCGGTGCGTTACTCTGCTTCGAGGTCGCAGTAACAGAGTGAACAAGTGAAGACGTTGATCTGTTGAAAGGGTTCTTCAATATCGGATAAGCCTGATGTTGGTCGAGGCTAGGGAGAGGTGGTATGTCGGAGGAATTCTTTGCACTGGACTTGAAAGCATTCCGAATAGATGCAAAGGATGGCTTTTTGCTAAACGAAGGCCCGACTGTACTCGAGCTAGCTGTGGTGGATCCAAACGTCACTGCAGTAGAGGTGGTGGCAATGGATGACTGGGAGGCGTGTACAAAGGGTCTTTTTGGTGCATGGTCAAGAAACGAGTCCTCCGAAGCAAGTGAGTCTCCCCGTGTATGTGCACTGAAGAAACTTCTTTCTGCGGTTGCAGTCGTGGGCGACTCGAGTCCAGATGAGCCACCAAAACCAAATGCCCCGGATCGTCCGAACGGTACTGGGGTCGATTGGAACTCGTCTTCATCAAAGTCTGTGTGATTATTTCTTGAGTGAATAAACTCCGTGATACCCAGAGAACTGACGTTACCTGGAATCGTGATCTGTATGCCTTCTGAGCCCATTTGTCGAACTTATGGGACACGTCGCACTAGTGTGGGGTCAAGAACCGGGAATCAGTCCAGCGACAGTAGAGTGGTGGAGTCGCTACTGTCGTCGTTGAATACGCAAGTTGATAGCCACCAGCCAATAATGCGGCTGTTTTGTACATTCAACCCCTGTCACCACCCGAGAAATGGACAATCAGCCGTTCTTGGCTTCATAGACCGCACGGACGACATCAAGCGCATCTTCGCTCGCACCGTGTGTAAATGGGATTATATCTCGCCTTGCAGATACTCGGTAATTTATTATATTGTACTATATCACCATGCAGGTATTCATTAATAAAGTCTCCGCACGGCATCCGCGCATCTTCCACAGAGGTCGTCCTCCTCATGTCGTGTGAACGTCCAGCAACGAGGGCATTTATGCAGCGAGGCAGGTTGAATATGAATGCCCAGCTCGGAATGTGAACCTGGAATATCCAACGAGCCGCTATAACTCCAGACGGCGGGGCTCGTGAGGCCCTCACCCTCCTCCAGTAGCTTGACTTCGGAGACAATAAATAAAGTCTTCAGGAAATTTGCTTCGCGCCGCAACACATCGACGAGCTCCAAGCTCCCTGGCACAGATGGGAGTTCGATGACCACTTGCGCCTCCAACGAACTTTTGAGATTTTTATCCCCTCGAGCTTTCTCCAAGAGCGACAGGACCGTACTCCGGACTGCGAGCAAGTTACCCATGTCGTTTTCTGCTTGGGGATCGATCCACTTCGTGTCCTGATCATTGGGAACATTAACGTCACTGATGATTCATGTTCCACAGAACATTCGAGCATACCAGGGGTTCCCACTTTTTCATGAAGAAGGATCCATCAGAAGTTCTGTTCGGATAGTGATCATGTATCTCTTCTGCGAGGTACGGGAGCACCGGAGCTAAAACAGAGGTCATGCTTTGCAGTATCCTTTGGAGAGTGTCTATGACGACTCGACGCTCAAGGCTGTTGACATCACTGGCGTACAATACGTCCTTCGTGATGTCAAAATACAAAGAAGAAAGTGTGATGTTGGCAAAATTCGTCAGTGCAACCATGACTACAACAGACCGTAAGTAGGGAGCGGACGGTGCAGCGTGAATATAAGACGCACCTCGCGGGAAATTATACGTCGCGTAACCCTCGAGAGCGATCTTCTCGAGCTTGTACAGCTCATTCATGACATACCGCTCAGCCAAACCGAGGTCCTCCTTCTCCACGATGGGGTGCAAAAGCTTGCCTTGAAACGTCGTTGAACCGATATTGCCTAACATAAATCTGGCAGAATTCCGAATTTTTCGTACGGATTCCGCTGTCTGTGCAAGAACTCTCGGACCAATGGACATGTCCCGCCAGTATTCGACCGTTGCCGCCCACAGGCGGAGAACGTCCGCCCCATAGGCCGGGTCTTTCTTCTTATCAGGACCACCGTTGATTACCGTTAATGGACTAATAACATTGCCAAGCGACTTGCTCATCTTCTTCCCGGCTTCATCCAACACCATCCCATGGGTAATCAACGTCCCATACGGACTAATTGGCGTCGTTCCACGCTCAGCGGTCCCGATTGCGGTCAACAATTGACTCTGGAACCATCCACGATGTTGATCGGACCCCTCAACACATACATCAGCACGGTGTTTCCGGCCCTCTGTCTCGGCGAACATAGACCAACTTGTCCCACTATCAAACCACACGTCCATGGTGTCTGTCCCCTTCCTCCACTCACCCTCTCCATATGTGGAGATGAGATCCGGAGTGAGGAAGTCACTGATGGGTCCTTCCCACCAGTGACTGACTCCTTTCTGAGCCAGCACGTTCAGGATATGCGAAAGAGACGAAGACGTGAGGACGGATGCGCCACTGGGAGTGTGATGGAGTGATGGTATGGGTACACCCCAAACACGTTGACGGGAAATGCACCATTCTGAACGGGATCGAACGAATGTCGTGAGACGGTTACGGGAGGCTGGCGGGAAGAATGTCACCTCTTCAAGGGCAGTCAGCGCGGCTTCTTTGATGCCGTCCAGGTTCGCAAACCACTGCGACGTCGCCGTTACGATGACGGGTTGATCAGTCTTCCAATCATATGGGTATCTGTGTTTGATGCGCTCGATAGCCAACAGAACGCCGGAACTTTCTAAGAGTTTCACGACAGCTTTAGATCCTGCTTTCAAAACATCCAAGCCAATGAGTGCCCCGCCTCCTGCATCCTCGGGAATAACGTCCATCACACTGTGCGAGAACTTCCCCTCGGCATCTACATGGCAAAGCATTCCCGACCTAAGGAGGTCCTGAGCACGTAACGCATGATAGTCTTCTGCACCGTGAGCAGGCGCGCAGTGCACCAACCCAGTCCCCGAATCAGAAGTAACATGCGTCGCAGCAATGACCGGTAATGGCGAGGAAGTCTCGGCTGCGCCACTTGAAAGAGTGGTGAAAATGCCTTGATAGTGCACGTCAAGAAGTTCTGACCCTTGAACTTCCAGGACTGTTTCGATCTCTCCAACTGGGCCAAGGATATGCTCGAGCGCAGCTAGTCGATCCTTCCCAACTACAAGAAGGCCGGACTGTCGTGCACTCCGTACTACGGAGTATGTGAGATCCGGATGCACTGCAATTCCCAACGATTGCAAGGATAGCGGTGTGGTCAAGAGACGAGAGCATGGCAATGTCAGCGTCGAACGACGTCCCATGTTAGCACTCAGCGTCCAAGGGGTGGTTGTCCAGACTAACAGCCGAACTGGTTCTTTCCACAAGTCGAGAGGTATCTTGCCGTGACGTTCTAGGGAATCAGAAGGAGAGGAAACCAGCGTGAAGGCCACATATACGGAATGCGAGAAGTGGTCATCTTTGTATAAGAGCTCAGCTTCCGCTAGAGCGGAACGAGATGAAGGGGAGAAATATACAGGTCGATAATCTCTATAAATGAGACCTTGTTGACAGGCGTGCTTCATCAGTATGTTGACCAGTTGTACATGCAAAGGTGACCGACCTTTGGCCACCATCTCCTGAAATATGCCAAGTTGTCGCATCACATATTGGTGATCTGCATATCAGTCCGTTAATGAGAGAGATTTAGCTTATGTCCTGGAGAGTCCCTCATCCAGTGTACGGTATGTCGACTCCTTACGCCAATCGGCCATGATGCCAAATTGTTCAAACTCTTCCTTCTGTATCTTCATCTCTCGCTCGGCCGTCTTCCTGGCAGCATCCCTGATGACGGATGCTGGTAGGGTATGTGGGTCTTTCTAGTCAGGACGTCAGGACGATTGACATGGTTACCGAGCTAGGACGATGTTGGCTCTCCAAACGTGACTCTTACTTTCAAATCTTTGAGCGTTTTGTTCTCTATAGGCAATCCATGACAGTCCCAGCCAGGGAAGTAGTGGACACGACTGCCTATGGAGACATGAAACCGGTTCAGGATGTCCTTCAAAATTTTGTTCAGGGCATGACCGATGTGTAAATTTCCGTTTGCGTACGGTGGACCGTCATGCATCACGAAGAGTCGGCCTTGGGCATTTTTCGCCTGTTCGTGTTCCGGGATATCAGAACAAACATACAACGAGCATGAGGACATGCATACCTGCCACTGATAAAGGTTCTCGCATGTCCTCTGCCTATAGAGCTCCGCTGACTTTGCGGGGTCGGTCCAGAGAGGGAATGGTGTCTTTGGTAGAAGGAGAGTCTTTGAGAATGCCTTCGAGTCCAATTTTTGCGGTGTGGTAGTAGAAGAGAGACTCCTGCAAAGAAATCTGGTGTGTAACGCGCTCACTGCATTGCGCGACACACGCAGACTCATCAGACAGACTGTTTGACACTGCACGGATAGTCACGACGCTCTAGATCGTTGGAATTGCTTCCGAGCAAGGCCTTAATTCAAGGTCACGTGCTAATTAGCCCCTGTCTATACCCATGAATATGTGCTACTAGTAGCTACAGCCTGATCCACGCATAGCTTCCACGGATGGCACAAGTAAAGTCATTGAAGTCGTAGGAAATCACATAAATGTGTGGATTACTTACCGACTAAGGTCAATAATGAGAGCCAATTAATCCAGGTCTAACTTTCAATTATCACGCAATCCGGTCGGCACCCTGCCTCGTGACGACGTTTTTGGCGACCATCCTGTGGAGATCCCAGTGTGATTCTTTTCTTGATCACCGCCGCGGGCCCAGTGCGGTAACTATCTACATACACTGATCAGAGTTAAGTTCGGATTCTAATCGTTGCTCATCGCGCCTTTTATGCAGGGACTGTACGTACCCTTTGGCGGAGTGGACGAGCAATGTTTCAAACCTGTCAAGTTCAACCCAAACCATTACTCCAAATGGCTCGCTTCATCTCGCTCCTGTCCATCGTGATATATTTCTTCCAGGAACCACCACGGCGTTAGAAGCCTCTTGATATCAAATCGCACTCAGTTGCCACCGTCACTGCGGTTCTATTGATACACGTGGATACAGTCTTATTTCCGCCCACCGCGAAGCGCTCATGATGATGGGAAGGAAGACTTCATATGCTGTGGACTACCTTTCTATGCCCGCAGTTCAGGCGCAAAACCCCCTTCAATCTCTTCCCCCTCACCTCACGACGCAGTCGTAACAAACACGGATACCAAAATTCAGCTCTCACATCAGATACGCAATGAACGGCAACCTGCGATCGAAAACTATCTCACTACTCTTCAACTACAGAGTCGATGAACATGGGGATCTCATAGATAGTCTCTGGGGGACACTCAGAAGGAACGCAGTCGAGCCAGGGCAGGCATTCTCCCCCCACCTTAACTCATTCGCGGATGACTGTCTCCTCTGCGCCCAAATTGTGACAAACGTCGGTTGCAGCAACACAGAGCAAGAAGACGCACTAGAGAATTTCTGGGACCGAGATCATGCAAGTGTACCAGCCACGTCCGTGCACCCGTCCCCTGCCAATCGCCCTGTTGGTCAAATAATTGGTATAATCTACCTCTACGTCGGTCCAGCCAACCTTCCAGCGGGGGAAGCTAACGTCGGCGTCATCATCAATCCCAACGTGCAACGTCGCGGCTATGCACGCGAAGCCCTACAGCTTGTTCTTCGCTGGGCTTTCGAAGAGCTCAAATTCCATCGCGTTCAGGCAGCCATTCTTGATACGCAGTACAGAGACAGAGCGATGAGACTCTTTATAGGCATGGGATTCTCGCACGAGGGTACGAAGAGACGGGCCGTCTATCAGCCAGAAGAGGAAGGAGTAGCAGGGACGTGGAAGGACGTGACGTACCTTGCGATGTTGGACACAGAATGGGTATTGAGGTCTGCATGGAAACGAGATATTGTGGAGCACTCGGTCATTTCTGTTTGGGATGAGATGTTTGCAAGACATGCGAGGGAGAGAGAAGAGCTAGTGCGGTGGGAGGAAAAACAGGGGAGGGTTAGGAGATCGTCGAGCACGGAGACGCTGAGGGAGAACCATGCGGAAACCAGCAACATGCAGGACCTAGCCTGCCTCACAGACGATGATGCAACTTCGTTCGGAATCCTATCTCTCCACGGCTCTACTCCTCCCTCCCCGAAGCTCAATATCGTCATCACCTCAGAGCAAGACGAAGTCGTGCCAGGTGATCTCGGTGACGCTAATCTCGACCAGAGATGGGAGGAGGTGAGAGCCCTGCAGGGCAGGTGGCGCAGGCAATATGCAAGTGATTCTTTGCTTGAACCGTCAACGTCTCGTGTGCTTGCTCTTCCATCTATCCCCTCGACACATCTTTCAGACGCAAATTTGCAATCACCGCTCACCATTCCATCTCCCACTACCCCCGCACCCATTTCACCTCCACCACCTTCACCCACACCCTCATCTAGCCATGATTCCTGGACGGATTCCGGTTCAGAGGCTAGGTGGTTGTTCGGAGACAGTCACCCAGGTCCCAGCGTGCCTGTCCTTAACCCCAATGCTCCACAGCTTCGCATATCCGCGAGCCTGACGATGAAGAGATCTCGAAGCTCGAGCTCGTCGTCCTCAAGCAGCACAGACACTTGGTCTGATGCTCAGAGCAGCATCGACATTGGTTCCAATGGTTGGGACGTCGTCTCCAATTCATCATCAGCTAGCCACCGTGGTTACTAGTAGAACATGGATACCTTCCCATCTCTCATCGGTTCCCATGACAAAAGGTGACCAAGATCGGTTGGAGAAGAAATGGGAACTTCCTCCTCGGTCGTAGCGAGTCGCACAAGGAGGCTAGTGCGAACGAAGCAGTTGTTCCATCGATTTACATTCTGCATGTGCCATGTACCAAATTGCAAGTTGACCTTGACATGAAAAACTGCGCTATCAATGGTGGAATGGTCCTGTTTGATCGGATGGCTGCGAGACGCAATCGGGGGAGTGGTTGAACGTTGGTAAGACTCTACTAAGAGGCACGGTCGCATGGTTGAGCTCAGAGAATACATAAGTATAATGCATCCACTAGACAAGTGCCAAGTGGTTCCCGTCCATCAGCGTTCTAATCAAAAATATTCATGCTCAGGATGTCATCAGTTCTCTCGTCAACGCAAGTTCGGACCCCGTGGCGCGTACGGTGTCATACTAGTAAGTACGTTCCCCTGACAGAGTGGGGCTAGTCAGTGCCTCGGACTCGCGAAACCCACCCTTCAAGTTAGGCCTCGTTTCCGCCCGAGCCTCGGACCAGAAAGTTTCAGAATTGGCAAGAGACGTCAGAGTGTCACATCAGCAGCGCCGCGGCAACAAACCCCTGGTGCGCAGAGTAGCCTGGTGGTCTGATCTATAACGTTCAGAACCACGCTCAGTAATTGAGACATCATCTCCATGGCACCTCACGCGCAAGCGTTAGACAATCGCTGCTACTATACATAGGCATTTCTCGCATAGGTGGTGGTTTGAGCTAAACAAAGAACGACACATACATATATACCTTTTGAGACTGATTGAACAAAATATTTTGCCAGCAGTCACAGTGACTTCCATCGCGGTGTATTACGGCTAACGTCAAAGGCGCAGCACTATCCACACAAGTTGAGCGCTTTTTTTTTGAGTTAGACAGAACATGAGTTCGCCGTCGTCGAGTGTCAGCTAGCGAGTCTCCGAAACGTATTAGCCTATCAAGTGTATCAAGAACCATCCATGGTACTTCGAACGTTAATGTGTATTTGATAGAAGGCGACGCGTGAATTCAGAGGACAGGCCCTCATTTAGAGACGCGTTTATTGAGAAATTGATTTCCCGAGTACCATGATACCCGGCCATAGCTTAGAGAGTGACAACCCTCGCCCACATTTGCCAGTTTAATTGGATTGGATATACCTGTTCAAGTGACCTACATAATTTTCTAAAGTAGACAGACCCAAGGAAGACTAAAGGTGACCAGGCATGAACTAGAATCATAGGTATGCTATTCGAGAACGAAAGAGAATGGCGGCAGCCATTGAAGGGAATATTGTTAAAAATTGACAATCGCATTTATAGAGCGGCGCAAAATTCCAGGAGGGGGGATTGTCCATGAAGCAGGGGAGGTCGTGGGGAGCACAGGAAGACAAGAGAGATGGGAGAATGAATCGTGATCAGCATGACTTGGCTATCCGCAGAGAGCACTCCTCTTGAGGTTATCTCTCAGGACGAGGTCTTGTACTGCAAGTACGATAAGATCTCAGGACCTACGCAAATTCACACCGAAGCTTAACATTTTGTAATATGAGTGAGGTTGATTTCGTGTCCGTGACAGTAATCAAATCGTTAGAAAAGTCATCCAAAGATATTCAATGGTGGACATACCGTGACCGAAGTAAAGTGGCAATAGAACGGCCTGTCGGCTGCATGCTCCTTCATCAAAGCCGCAAACTTCCTCTTGAGGTATGTGCTTGCACTCTCGAAATCGTTTGGTCTGTTGCCGTAGCTAGTGATATAATCGCTCAAGCGGATACCCGACTCCAATTTGGAACGCAAGATGTCGCATTTGTTGAGGAAAAGCACCAAGTCCACCTTTTTCAAGAGGGGATTTGAAACGATGTTCTTCCAGAGAAGGAATGAATCGGCCATTCTGTTAACGTTCGGATCCTCTTGAAGGACCTGATCAAAACAACTTATTGGAGCCAAGAAGATGATAGCATTCATGTCGTCAAAATAGGGCGCCCACGCCGCTGATAAACGTTGAGAATCATCACATGTAAGATGAATGGTAGATATACCTCTCTACATACGACCGAAGGAATTCAGTTATTATGTACCAGAGGAAAAGCTTGGAGGTGCTTACAAGAGATCGTTGACCGCCTACATCAAAAACACGCCAATCGCTGCTCATGGAGTTTCCGAGTTGTCCACCCTTAACTTGGAAGCGGTGTTCGGTCACCCCGAGGGTTTTCAGTCTTGCACGAAGTATGTCATCTGCCGCGATTGTGAGCTTACGGCTTTTGCACCAATGCAAACAATGATACCATCTGTGGGTACATATTTGGGTGACGTCACTCTGTCTAGAGCATCGAGGAAACTGTGCAACGTCGGTCAGAACAGGATCAAGATGGTAACCGGGTCGTTCAAGAGAACAAGTAAAGTGATGTAGATAACCACTCACAAACCAGCCATCTCTTCAGGCCGCATTTTCTCCACTTCCATCAACTTTCTGATGGTGGGATCTGCCCAGAGCTTGATCATATCTTCCGAGCAGGCATGAAGGATCACTCCAGGATCTTCTGGGTCCGACCAATCGATCATGTCTGTGCTTTCGTAGCTCTCGCGACCCGAATTCTTCATTAATCGACCAAAGGCACTCTTCCATCCAACACTCGAATTCACACTTATCTCTTGCTGGAACGGGAAGGTGGTGAGGTTAGCGCGGGTAATGCACTCGGCTTGATGCGAGGGGAGTAGTTTACGGATCAAGGCGGCTTCTACTTGAATGAGTGGAGCAAGCCGCATCCTGAGCTTGAGATGATCAGATGAGAGCGGTGGGTATTCTTTTATTGGACTAGTCTGGGAAGTGGGCGATGAGGCAGAAGAGTTCATACTTGATACAGATGCTGCTGATGAATTGGGATGTGAGGCCGCGTGAGCTTTCGAGATTAGGTCGAGGATTGTATGTATCGACTGGACGACGTTCAATTGGATGACTGCTCGCCATGATGCCTTCTCTGCGCGGAAAGCCTAAGAACCGAATAAGCACTGAACAAGCGTGGAAGCCCCAAAGTTTAACCAAACAGACCTTGGGAGAATGCATGAGCTGGAAGTCTGAGGCATCCGAGGTGAGAAGGTTAGTTATCTAAGCATCACCACAGGCTATCAACGCACTCTTCAGCGTGGTAGATTTCCCTGGGAGAAGCGGGGTCAGCGGACAGGGAATCTCCGATGATAGAGACATGCATACCGGATTCGCTCTGACCTAAGGAACAGAGATAGCAGATGTAGGTCGAGCGTCGAGCAAGCCGGACAGAGAGGAATACATACCAAGGAGCAAGAGCTTGATAGGTTTGGGGTTTTTCTTGTCGGCGATGCGCTGGCGGTTGATTTCTTCATCGATGGCATCGGAAGTCTGCTTTGCCTGCTGCTCCTTAGCTAGACGGAGCTCTCGTTCTCCTGGTGTTTCGTTTGGTGGGGGGGCAATTGCGCGTGCAAGAGGGTCAACATCTGAGGCTCTATGGCGTCTGGGGGCCATTGTGGAGGTGAAAGGGATCTGGGTGAGTTTGAGAGGGGAAAAGGGAGGTTGAAGTTGAGGAGGAGCGTTAATTTGAGGTTGACAATGTATGGGATCAAATATCGTGGCGGCTCCCTGAGCCGCCAATTCGCTGGTTCTCCACCCAGTACGTGCCTGTCCCCACGGTTGGCTGATTCCGAAGTGTCCACCCGCGCGACCGCATGATACGTACGGTCGCTTTGCGATATGAACGTAACATCTTTTCGACCTCCTTATCGAGTCAACCAACCTCGCGGGCTATGAATAAGATTGTATCACTGCCTTCCCTGACCATCGTCCCGGTTAGTACCCACGAAAATTACCGGTTGCGCAACGGCAATCATGTCGTGTCCCCAAGTTTGTTAACCTCCCGTCAATTGCAGAGACAGAGACAGAGACCTGAGCAGTCTGACACTTCATGCAGTGCTTGCTCATGAGCGGGATCAAAATCAACAGAGGTCGATCATTGTCAAACTTGCGTTGACATCTGACATTTTCGAGTTCAGCGCATCCCCCAGAGGCATGTTCCCACTTGCAACTGCATTCACAGCCTTTCCATTAGAGCATATCGTCACTATGCACTACAACTACGGATCCCTCTGAGTCACTGCCGCCGATCAAAGCTTGAATTTCAAGGTGAAGCCTGGACCACTGCAGCACGCTTTTGCTTTTCAAAGCATCCTTGAAAATTGATAGTCCCAAATGGCGCCACCTACCACCCCCCTTCAAGCTTCAAGCTTCAAGCTTCCAGTCACTGTCACATGTATGTAAAACACATACATAAGAGCTTCTAGGTCACATCCAGACACATATGGTGCCACAGTTACCCCCGATCCGACCCACCCAACGCCGCTTCCTCTTCAACTTCAAGTTGGTCTTGAAGGACTCCATCTTTGACGAGAAGCTACATGTAGTGAAGTTAGACCTATCGCCGCCGGTTGCATCTGGCGAACCAGGGCCTATCAAGTGCTAGTGTAAAATTCTTGGCGAGGTGACAGGACTTACAAGATGTGTACCCCGGCAATGTTACACCCCTGACATTTGGCGCTCAGGTTCGCCACCAACCATGCCAATTCAAGAAGATTAACAACAAGACTGACCCCGAGTAAGGGTTTCAAAGTTGACTGAATTATCTCCGTGGACAGGGCAACTTGAACTATAGACATGCCAAGGCACTACTCATTTGAACATAGTTCATCACGTAGCTCCAACAATTTATGATCATCTACGCTATCGTGTCTGGCATGACAGAGCGTGTATGTATCGTAGCAACTTTGCAAGATGCTGAGAGGACACCCAGTCGATGTAGTTGAATAATTTGGCATATAACCCCTTCTAATTCTCAAGTCTAAAAATACTTATCCCATAAGACCCTCGCCGTCCGAAAGTGCAGCCGAGCTGTAACCACTCGCGCTAAGTTCATTGTAGTGAGCAATTCGGAGTCGCTGGCTTGGCGGGATCGTCTTCTCCTCCAGACCGTGGGGGGCACCACCATGCAAGATACCCACCCGCTTCATAGCAAGGAGATTGTGCGCAGCGTTACTGTGATCGTATACACCACCAAAAAAGGCTGTGGTTGCATCTTTCCCAAGGTATTTAGTCAACAAGTGTCGGCCACCCGGGTGTTCGTCGAGGAAATCGGCAACATCGTGGATGAAACCAGCAATGCAAATCAATGAACGAGTCTTGGCTTGGGTTTGGTAACTTTCCCAGTTGATGACAGGTAGGTGGCTATTATCGGATGGCCATGCAAGCTTTTCCTGGGTGGCACGAAGACGCTTCAATTGCATAGTGAGCTGACCCTTACGGACTTCGTTTTCAGGGAAAGTCTTCAAGTGCGAAGCAAGTCCGACCTGTTGGCAGACCCAAATGAACCACTTGGTTGGATCGTATTGATACCACTTGATAGCATTCCGGTAATCCATAGGGAATTGGTGGTGGAAGTTGTGGTAACCCTCCCCAATGGTGACAAGCGCGGTAACGATATGATCACGGGGTGTGTGTTTGTCGTCAAAAGGAGTCTCACCCAACCAGTGAGCAAGAGAATTAACACAGAAAGTGGAGTGGTGGACAAAAACCAATCTCAATAAAGCAGCGTAAACATAACCGCCCATCCAATCACCCCAACCCAGACCAGCGACAACGGTAGGGAGGATGATACCCATGATGAACACCAACTTGAGGTAGTGTCGGTGTTGCCATCGGACGATCTCGTTCTTTGAGAGGTCACTGACATCCGCAACACCAGGCTTGCGTCGGGGCTTCAAAATCATCCAACCAATATGGGACCACAGTAATCCTTTGTGTGCATTGTAAGGGTCGAGGTCGGTATCGGTGTATCTGTGGTGTGCACGGTGACCACGGGCCCACCATCTGATAGAACCCTCGACGGCACCAGCACCGAAGATTGCAAGAGCGAATTGCAAAGGTTTGGATGCGTTATACGAGCGGTGAGCCCAAAGACGGTGGTAGCCAGCAGTTATGCCTTTGGAAGCCCTGGGTCAACATGTGACGTCCGAAAATATAGAGTACGAACCAAGCCCTGTAATGTAGTAGTAAATAACTGCCCAGACCGCAGTCTCCCATCTAAGGCGAGTGTAACACGCGCCCGTGAAACCCAACACTGGAGTCAATCCAAGAATACCGACGTGGAGCCAGTTGAGATTCTGCAAGAGATTGTCCCACGTAACGGGAGGGAGTGCCTTTGAGTGTTTGAGAGTATACGACACATAGTTGTCAGGGATGTTAGCGTCTGCGGGGACTTGCTCCGGGTCTTCGACGAAAGTCAAAGGGCTGGGCACGTCGGACTTTGGTGCGATAGGGGGGGCAGCGGTCGCTAGGTCTAGCGGGGAAGAGTGAGGAGGAGGGACCGAGGACATGGTGATAAAAGATGGTCAGGGAGCAAAAGACGAAGGAGATGTGCAGCACCAGGAGAGGATTTTATATGATCATAAAATTCTTTGGGGTTGCCACCGCTTCGGGGCGGGGCAATTAACGTAGTGTGGCGACAAACCAATTTTTCAATCAACCAAATCCTCGTCTTTTCCTCAGGAACTGAGCTCTAGAACTGGGCCAGACCATGCATGAGCCATCCGAGCCTCAAAAATATACAGTTGCTCGACGAGAAGGACATCTTTGCCTTTGCTGCGGCGACCTTGAAAAGTTATTGGGGCAGGGGCGGAGTCAGACGCAGCCCAATGTGCCATATGGTATATTTATCGCATGATTTAACTCCGTATAAAGCCAGTCATTGAATCAACCTCGGAGAACCAGTCTTTGAGCAAGTTCATCTAATACACTAACAAACGCTAATTGATTATTATCCTCGACATAATGATGCACTTCTAGTCCTCACTGGACCGTACAGTTTCGACATACGTGTGTCTCGTACTGCTTGCGGTTCCCAGAGTGCCACGACGCGGTCGCACAGGGTCACACGCTGTCACAGTCCAAGTCACACATCGTACCGAGATAGTCTGCGACTTGACTGAACACCTCTATGCTCACTCCTTCGCGATCTACAACCGGTGCCTGCACACAGTGATTGCTAAATATACAGCACTGCGAGCACCCTATGCTATCTTCTCCAGAACATCAGTTGTCTTCGAACAGCCGGTAAATGGCCTGGTTCGCATGAGTCGTGTTGTCCGACATAAGTCCAGACGATAGGCTTACCGAACACCACAGCAGGTCCCCACCCAACTAAAACGAGTGCAACATGTTGTGAACCAAATGGAGTGGGCGTTGGTCGATGTGTTGCAACATCGATAATGGTCGAAAGCGTAGCCAGACATTGAATCAAGAAAAACGCCCTAGTCATATCCCCGTACAATATCGTTGGCGTTCGCAAATATAAACCCCAATTGATGAACTTACATTTGAAAGAGAATCAACCGCCAAATGGCTGGTGCCAAGTTTGGCTTTTTGGGTGCAACAACGCGGTTGGATGCTAAACATGGGTTTAATTTCTCTGACTTCGACATGCGCTAAACAAATCAAAAGTAGCTTACAAGACATCACCATGCCCACCGTCGTTCTCCTTCGCCCATCGGGATTAAACATTTCGTCCTCGTCGATTGTTGCAGTCACTGTCCATTGTGGAGGCATTTTTTGATTTTGGACAAGGGTCGCGGTTGTCGGAAGATCCGAGCTATGATCATCATCGCGGACCAATTCCTCATCTACCTCTGGAACCGTAAGAATAGTTTTAGATTGCGAACTGAATGGTGTTTCAGGATCGGCAGAAGTCGGGCTGAAAATACTTTGTGCGGTAATCGGGCTCTTGAGTGGCGCGGCATTTCTTTCCCCAAGCTGACTGAAATTCGAGCGTGACTGGTGGCGAGGGGAGAAACCAGAACGCTGGTTGTAGAGATGCATCTTCATCACCCGTCGGGCCGCTGCAGCGGAGAGGAAGAAACATGGTATAGTCAGGATCATGCTGAACCCAGCATATCCAAGAAAACGACCCCACTCAGGTTTGCTCGCATCGCAATGGAGGTCTTCTGTGGGTTGAATGGCGTTCAATTTGAGAAGAACAGGGACTGAGACGGATAAACATGCAAGAGGGAATACGAAAATGGGATAATAATATTTATTGCTCCATGCAAGAGTCGAGGTAGCTGAAAGTCTCATGGTGGATGGCCAGAGCACAGTGCTGGTAGTTGCAAAGGTGAATGCAGCGCAGACACCGGTAAGTGACCACGCTGAATAGTAAACAAGGAACGTTTGAGCTGCCATTATTCGTAGAAGTTAGTCCGGTCTCAATCGATACGAACTTGCTCACCAATACAAAACTCTCTTGGCATCTGAAAGGGATTCATATCATATATCATACCTTGAAGTACGTGAGCGCTTGAACGCTCCATCTGACATACGTGAGACACCATACCAAGACAAAATATCCCCTGTAACACTGTCGCGAAGACGCAGTACAACATCGGGCCCCAGTAGCTACCGATAGCTCGCGAGAACAAGAATAACACCAGCCATGACACGATAATACCTGTGGCAAACGGTCAGTTAAAAAGTACATTTTACAACAAGTGATATATCTTATGTTCGTACCTGTGAACGACAGGGAGAACCATACAGCTTTCAGTGCGACGGGGAGCATGGGTAGCTGACCAGGTCGGTCGAGCGACAAGCCGTCGAAGAGTCTTCAAATTTAACAACGAGTGTGTGCGAAAGGAATGGGGAATCTGGTCGTTAAGGCCGCTGAACTTAAGTCAGAAAAGTCTAACATCGCACTGGATGTCATATCATGTATAGAGTCCGAAGTGATACAAGATGACGGCAAGGATCCCGCTTCCCATGTGCCCTTGGAGCGGGAAGATTGATCTGCTGTTGGACGGCGTGAGGAAACATAAATAATTGTGTATCACCGAGTTGTATTCGGTGGATTTCAGCTGTCTAAAATCGGCTGGTCGAAACTTGGTTTCTTGACTGACTGTCATAATTTGGGGGACCACCTTCAACAGCCTTCAATGTCAACAACGCCTTCAACCTGCCAAAGTTTGAGCTTATGCGGGCGAGTTGCAAAGCGCCTAATGATTCTGATCAATCTCACGGTACCGCTTCGTTTAGTATCACATCCGAATGTATGGGCCCATCTGTTCTATGTTCAGATGTATCGAAAAGTTCGGCGAGATACCTGGATTAATCTACTGTGAGTGACAAGTAACTACTTGGTGGGAAAATGAGTCCACTTCACACCGAATCGTTACTCACTCTGAAAGTAAAGACTGATTGGCTGGGAGGTTTGCTGGATTACACCCTAGAATGTGTTAATAAGCTGTCTGAAGTTGAACTGAAGGCTGTTAAATTGTTTATCAGACGAGGGTCCAGCAACGGTCACGACGGCTCGCTTGATGTTAGAGTTTCAGCACTGACATCTGTGACATACTCGAGTATGAACTTGATCAGAGACCTGGACAGAGGAGAGGAATGAAGTGTGCGTTTCCACGCGATGAGTGTTGGACGCCACTATTGATCGATTGATATCCAGCAGGACAACCTCGGGACCGATATTGCATGCTGAGTGCTAAGTGCATCAGCCTGAGATCCCGGGGCCCCACACGATTGGCGCAACCGGTGATTTTGTTCACGATGAGTATCAGAGTGACAGGTGCATTTGTTCCGTTCGCTCGCCCGTGATCTGCCCATATCCGTCTAGATGAGTCTCACATGGCCAGGATGCTGGACGCGTTAACTACACATCTGCATCAAAGTTGAGTCGGTGTTTACAACAATTTCCAGAGCACTTTTGAATAAGCCAGCTTCTATAAGGACAATCGAATGGAGAGTTACTCCAAGACTCTCGGGTTGTGTTGAGTATAGTGCGGTCACGCGGACTCGGAGTTCTCTCAGTTCAGGCGACGTTCGCGGGGCCGCCAAACTGCCGCCAAACGACAGTTTTATCGGGGTGCGGTTACTTAGCGTCATGCAGTCTCAACAGTCGTCCTCGTGTACTCGGAGATATCGTGGGTGCAAGCACATTACTACTTATGGGGAATAGAATAATGAGACAGAAGAGAAAGCTCCACCTAGTGGGATAAACTCGTCAAAATCAATCAGTGACCAGAAATATCATCATGCCAGGCAAACGATATCTTCATGTCAACCAAGGCTTTTCCAACCCCAATTGCGAAATCGACGTTGTTCCTGGGGAGAACGAGGGCCGCTGTCGGAGAGTCTGGTGATATGTGGAACGCCGGTATGAGCCACACCCACCCCAGAGATACCTCTCCCATAAAGAGCTTGATCCGAACCTCGCGGTCTGATTCAAGTAAAATCCCTGGGTTCCGTGGACTTTCATCTCCCGGCGGATGAACCATGGAGTAGGTAGAACTCTCACACACCGACGTTTGTTTACAAGGACTACCAGGTTTCAACCGAACCCAATCCTCAGACTCATTCTGGGGACGTAGTACAAAGGTCACGATCTGCTTCCCCTGTTAAAATGTGCGGGAGTTACGTGCCTGAGCGTAATTCCAACAAGTTTGCAATGGACATACCGCATCGCGTTCTTGGTCAACATGGGTGTCCTCGATGCTCAATTGTGCAAAACTGCGTATCATCTTGCCTTTATCCCATTTATCGCTGCTGAAGGGATCGAATTCTCTGGTACTCATTTCTGAACTACTTGACTGTTCGCAACGTCTGAGTTCATCGATCAAGTCGTCGTTATATCGTGCCAAAGATACCCAGAGTTTGCCTGCCTTAGACTCATCGACTCCGCGCCCCTTCCCAGCACTCAGAATGACTGCACTCGCTGCTTGCACTAAGTGAGGTTGTATTCCGGACAATTCCTTCATTCGGATAGTTACTTCTGTGAGTGTGACTGTTCGGTCGTGAACCGAGTGGCTGGGCAAGTTTGTGGATTGGTTCTCGCTTGCGAATCTCATCGAGGGGGGTCCTTTGCCTTCCAGAATCTCCGACCAGTAGAAAAGCCAGCGCTGTTGGCTTGGTATACTTACTCCCATCTTCAATGTCTCGGAAAGCACGGTTGTTGAAGAAGGCTTCATGCGGCGTGATCTATGGAGCTCAAGTACCTTGTCAAGCGTGGTCATCGACGGCTCGGAAGAAACCCGAGGTAGATCGGTGGTCGGAGGAAAGGATGTAGGTCGAACGCGTAGCTGTTTGCTGGTGGATGGTAGCTCCGTTGAGGGAACATCGATGGTCGGCGTTTGGAAACCGTCGTTCCCGCCAAGGATTGACCACTCGCTTAAACCGTCTTGCACTAAGCTCGAAATCGGCTCGGAAGGAGAAGCGTAGTACGAAAGCAAGTAGGCACATGCCAGTGTGCCAGACCTCCCTTTACCAGCTTTGCAGTGGAGCACCGCTACACGATCCTTTGAACCTGATAACCAGGCGTGCATCTTCCTCGTTACCAGTGGGAAATATATGAATGGTGGCACGTGGTGGTCAGGGAACGGATATCGGCTGACTCGACCCTCAAACACGCTTGTGTGGTAGGCATTTTCTCTCAGGGGGCAAAAGTTGAATACCCAGTAATCTGAGCCATGCCTAGTCGATAGAAATCGTTGGACATCTGCACGGTGATTGCGATAGATGCTCTCCACGCCGACTGCTGGGAAGCCCATGACGATAATCTGGTCGGTTACATAGGTCGAAAGCGGTACAAGTGTCGTACCTAGTTCCACGCCGAGTTCATGATCCTTGAAGCGGGCCTTTTGGCCCGAAACCAAGCGTCTCAGATAGGCAGACATTGTCCACTGCGTGACAGTAAATTGGAGGTGACTTTGCACGTCTTACAATTAAAGAGGCAAACATGTTCACGGTCCGGACCACCCAGTGGCTGTACATAGAAAATATACTAGTATGCCCCTAGTCCCGCAAGCTCTTGGTAATATCTCATGAGGGTCGCAACCTCTGCACCTAGTAAAAACTTGTTCACAGCAAGTACCAGTAGCCATGCTCTCAAAGCCAATAACCCAGCTCCTTCTCTGATCAGTTGCCAGTTCTCTGTTATAAAAGTCTTTGTCCCATCAAAGTAGTTTGCAACAAATTTGTTTCTGATAAAGTTATTAACATCAGCACAATGATTCTGAGGATTATACTGTACTAGCACTTGCCTGTTTAAGAAAATCCATCTGAACCACAGTGCCTGCATCACCTTGTCTTCATCCAAGATATTGTCCAGTTCAAATAGCTCTTCCTCTCTGTCCACTATCAGCCATTTAAGAACTCCGAATGGTTTGAGAGGCTGTGTGTTCAAGATATCAAAAAGTCTTGGACCACCAGGTCTACATGAATAGTAAACAATGCCACTTTCATTGCTTTCTGGCAAATATGGAAAGGTGGCCGTAGGACCAAGACCAGAGCCTTTCTGGTGATCTTGGGAAACTCCCATATCTCCTGATACAGAGGTGTTTCTACCCCCAGAACTGACTTCTGCTTCAGCTGTATACTTTCTGGTTGAATATTTCAACTTATCTTGAGAGTTGAGAAATGTTGTGGAGTTGGATTCAATTAAATCAATAGAAGAAGTACTGGAGGACACTTCAGGAGTATTTTGATCAGTGTCAGCCTTCTGAATATTGCCAAATTGTGTTCTACTGGGCAAGGAATCTGGAATGGCTTCTCTGTTGGCAACTTGAGGAGTTGATTTGATAGAGCTATAGGACAATCAGTACATATTTTGTTCTGCCAGCATCTATCTCATCCAAGTAGAAGACTCACAGTGTTGGATTAGGATCATGGATATATAAGAAAAGTACAGTATGATCCTGGAGAAATGTTGGCAAAAATATTTTGGAAGAACATAAAAAACATACCTGAGACCACACTACCTCAATACTTGGATGATCCCAAGAAAGATGCTTATTTAACACTGCCAAATTGGGGAACTTTCCATATAGGTTGCAGAATGGACATGTCCAATCCTTTATGAAGCTTCTTGTGGTTACTATTGGATTAGCCTCACTGTTTTGTGGGATAATAACTGCTGGTTTGTAACTGTAGACCACAGAAATGGATGCTTGTGGAGTGGGGCAATCTTCAATATCAACACCACATGATTGACAAGTGAGAAGAAAACTCTTCTGAAGATTGCGGCATAAGAAAGGTAGTCTCTTCAGCCTTTGCAATTGAAGAGTAGTTGATGAGATTTTCTCTAACACTTCTAGAAGTGATTCAGATGGAGCTGTGGGTAGAGAGAGATTCTCATCTTCATTGTCTGAGACTGAGTCTAAGTTCTCTCTGATCTCTGGATTGCCCATATCTAAATTGTCTGGAATGTCTGCTGATGGTTGTCTGAGACTGCTAGACGGCCGAGGAATTGACTTCTTTCCAACTTGCCGCTTTCATAACATTGACACCATGCATGGCTATATGGCTCACCCATATAATTCTTCATGTAAATTTTCACCAAGTGAGACAACCACCCCATCTCGCACATAGCAGTCGAGTCCATCTTCATCTGTACTGGTGTCCGATCTCCGTGATGATCTCTGTCGACTAGTTGAACCAATTGACATGCGTGAGTACCGCCTTTGATCCTTCTGGTGCTCTTTTCGACCAGGGCCAGTGCCTTTCCATGACACATGCGTGAGCCTGTCGAGATTGTGATGACGAGTACTTTTTGAAGGTCGATTGTTCACTTCAAAAGCCTGAGAGAATCAGCGAACGATTAAGTGGTCAATACTCACGATTTGCGGCAGCGTCCTGCAAGCCTTGCGCTAGGGGAATTTCTCACCATCACGAAAGCTGGCAGCGGAAAAACCGACTGACCTCCTCTTCGCACGGTCTTTTTCACCTGAGCAACGCGCTCAATAGGCAGTGGAAACGCTGGCCTCGCAGGTGGTAGACCCTGGGGTGCGTGACGAGGAGACGGATCGGCGCGTAATGTACCGTCGTCACTCTCTGCGTCGTCTTCATCCTCAAATGTAACTTTCCTTGCAGCGCTTTTCGTAACAAGGTTTGAGTGACCAGGGAGGCGCATAATTCCTGTAATTCATCTTATGCATCAGTGTTCGCCGATAATTGTCTAGGATAGCACCACACTCACCTTGGCTGTGGTGTCTGGGCCGCCGAGCGTCCGAGTCCGAGCCTGAAGAGTCGAGTGGCACTAAGTCAGGTGTGCAATTCGTTCTTTATCATAAGGACAATTCACCGTGATGAGCACTTTGAGCACTGCGACTATCACTAGAGGTAATGTGGCTATCAGATGAGTCGGATGTGTTCTGCACGTCTATCTTTCTCGCAGCCTTTGCCGAGAGTACTCCAGATTTTGATGTTTTGGTCACCATGGCCCTCTTGGACCCGAGAGATTTGGAATGACTTTCCAGCGCTGCCATGAGAATTAGTGAGCGAGAAGTATTGAATGACCGAGTCGTTAGAAGTTGTGATTGATTCTGAGTCGAGTCTGATTGATTATGATTTAGTCCAGTCAAGATTTGGCACTCCTTGATCGGTGACTGGTACTGGATTAACTAGGTGGTGGTGTGATGGAAAAGGGAAGGGGTGGAAAAGGGAAGCTACGCTATGAAACCGCCATTGCAAACTCCACCACCTTTGTGTCATGCCATTGCCCCAAGTGGCAGAACGTCGCCCAACCTTTGCCCAGGATCTAGAAGCGATTTAGCGAACGATGATTCATATGAATGTATTGTACGCCCTTCTGCATGTAGCAAGCTTGCGAGATCTGAAAGGTGTGGTACAACAGTTTGCAAAATGTCTATTAAGGTGATTCAAGTAGCCTCATCATTAGTAGCTTTCTTCAATATATCCTGCCAATCCAGCGCGAGCTTCGTCAATGTCTTGCTTCTCGCAAAAACAGAAAGGACGTCGCGTAGTAGATCGCGTTTTGGTAACCCTACAACGGTCGGACACCAGCAATCCTCCCTTCCAGGTCGCCAGAATACCGGGCCGAACATATCTCTTATCAGTTCTTCTGCTTTAGCTCTGAATCCTTCTTCTGCGATCTTTTTCGCATACAACAACAATGCTTGCTTGTACTCCGTGGGACTCTCTAGCGCTTTTGCGGCGTGCATTTTTGACTCTAGATGTCCTAATGTCAGCGCGATATTCCACCATTCTGGTCGTTCTTTGTCTTCGCTCGAGCCTGAGCCATTAGAGATAGCACCTTCTATAGATGCAACAATTTCCTTGTTCGCTCTTTGGCGACCTTGCCAAACATCAGAACCTTCAGCCCACCACCGCTCACTAAGCTTCGTCCACAAAGATAGCTGGGGGTCGAAAGTGTATGTAATCCCGGATGAACATTGAACGATGGGTGCGCCATTTGGCCGAATGGTTGCGGAGACGATGGTACAATTCGGAGCACCGATGAGTGAGTCGACGGTGACAGGAGGAAAGTAGGCAGATTGTGACTTGACGTTCAGACACGTCAACTTGCCAGACGTGGTCAACAAAAGAAGTGCCGATTTACAGCTATGTATCATTGCACACTGCGAGCCGAGCCCCAGTGTAGGCATTATCCTTCAGCATAGCCATTATCAACCCGGGTCACGAAAGACTTGAAGATAGATATAATGCCCACCTTCTTCCTGTATGCGAATACACGTTTGCCGATCCGTCCCGCATCGCCACGGCACAAAATGATGTCGAGGCCGTCAGGCCGATCCCCGGGGAGGGTAGATAATCTAACCACTGTGTTTGCTTGCCACTCACAAACATTACCTCTGTTGGTCCACCCCCTTCCGAATTGCGAACCTCAAACACATCCTCACTCCCATCCACTTTTGCACTCAGGAAGGTCAGCACTGGGGGTCCCGGCAAGACATCGACAGTATGTAGCACGCGGGGCGCTTCCCATCTGTCACTTGCACCCGAAATTTCACGCACGGCAACGCTCTCTCGAGGTAAGCCACCTCCTAGAGTGCGGGGCTTGACATGGCGATCATCGTCCAAGGCCGATGCTTTCCGCTTTCCTCTGCCAGTATCGGGACTTTCTTCTAGGGAGTCAATAGGTACCTCCATATCCATAGGACCACTCATTTCGATATCTGCATCGAATCCACGCATACTGGGGACAGGTGATATAGAGGGAGAAGCCAGCCTATGTCTAGATGCTGGCGGTCGCATCTGAGGGGGTGGGACTTCTCGGACAGGAGGCGCGGTAGATGCAGAAGGTACGGAAGACATGAGGAGAGGCTGAACCCGTTTCTTGTTGCTCTTCTTCGCAACGAGTTTGTGGACGTACTCTCCGCCATTGACAACGGTCGAGCCGAAATCAGATTGCATTGTTTGTGTAGCTGGGCGCGGGGTTGGAGAAGGTGGGGGTGTGATGCGTGAAGTTACCTGAGCCTTTTCGTCTCCATAATTGGTGCCGTGGGAGTAGCCTTCAGGAACAGGAGGAGGAACAAAACCGAATTTCTGTAGGTATTGTAATTGCGCGCTAAAAGGTGCTATACCATATAATTCCTCCGCATCGAAATCGAACACGGCAATTGTTCCATCCGAGGAAGCGGCATAGAGCGTCAGTCCATCCTGGGACCAGCTGAGATCCATTATTTGCCTTTCAAAAACTTCTCTTGCAACGATAAGAGGTCGAGCGGATTTCGTCTGCCAAATCGAAACCGATCTATCGTCGGCCCCGAGGGCGACAACAGAACATATATTTGAGGTCGCAACAGGGTAATCCGGGTTGCGCAAGAAGATATGAGGATTATAACAAGCAACCTCGACCGTATTCTCGTGACCAACTAAACTTATCTCTGACGTCCAAAGACCTCTCGTTATGACGGCAGCAATGAAAACAAATCCTCTGTTGTTTGTGGCATTGGAGGCGGTGATGTGTGCACCATCTGGTGACCAACTTAAACGACGGAAGAATGTGCTTCCAGGTGAATCCTCAAATGGTTTTGTTACCTCGGCTTCGAGGCCCCAGTCAGTGGTCCGCCAAATTTTGACAGTTTTGTCATCTGACTGAGTGGCCATGAACTCTCCTACAGGGTCGAAACATACACCCTTCACGAATCCATTGTGTTCATCCAATTTCCGTATACGTTCAAGCAGTATATCAAATTGCTTGCACATCAGATAGCGTCGTAACGAGTGGCTGACACCACCTACCAAGAGTATATCCACACCAAATGATGACTTTTGAGTCCAAACCGACAGAAGCTAGATAGCGGTCCTCGGGTGCCCAAGCAATATCCACGACATCACTCTCATGACCGGGCAACCGTTTCAAGGGTTTCCAATTCTCGATATTGATCTCATTTGAACCGAAAACCTTTCCCCGACCAGAGCTGCAGTTGGAAAGAGCATTGGATGAGTGACAGAGTACCCTATACGTGAATGAAAAGGCGCACGGGTCAAGGTCCCAAATCATGACAATCTCGTCATCACTACCACTCGCCAACCACCGTCCAGAGTGTGCCCATCGTACCGTGAGTACTGGTCCAGTGTGCATACTGAGGGTGCACAACGATTTTGGTGGTCGATTTGAGCGTTCGGAGGCGGGGTTCAAAATCGGTTTAGTACTCCATATACGTACTTTTGCATCGAGTCCTCCTGTTGCTATTCGCGAACCATCTGGGTGGACGTGGATGGAGAATATGGAAAGACGTTTCGTGTCTTTGGCGCTATCTCTGTGCATCACCCATGTTGGCTTTGTGAACCGCATTGCACCAAGTGCTAGTCGCCGACGAAGACAATGAGCAAGTCTTCGAGGGGTCTAACGACGAGAGCGTCACGTGATCGTCCACTGCACATCTAATAAACAATTCCGAGCAAGGCCACTTCATGGTTACATTCATATAGCTTCCAGATACATTGAGCCCTGGATGCCTGATGGATAGTAACTTTAAGGATGCCTAGTACTTGCCCCCACGAGAGAGACTACACCTTTTTTTTGCTTGTAACTGTCTGCGAAGTAACACTGCTAGTACTAGTACAAGTAGGTTCAAGCGAGTCAGATGTGCTTGCCCTGATTTGGAACGCCTTGGACCACCCAAGTGGCGACATTGTTCATTGCTACAGTTTACAACCGATCCAAATCTACCAACTTGCGATGACCAAGAAAGCACTCATATTGATCGCGGATGGTACAGAAGAAATTGAATTTACGGTGACATATGACACTCTCGAACGTGCTGGCATAGAATGTACATCTGCAAACGTTCAAAGTGGTGGATCACCCTACGGATCCGTGGGGACGAGCCCAGCTTTGGTGGTGTGCTCTCGAGGCGTCAAGATCCTCCCTGACACCACACTCCAGCCCCTGAACGCGGGGCCGGAGAAATATGACATTCTGATCATCCCCGGGGGTCTGAAAGGCGCCCGGTCACTCGCTCAGTCAACCGAGGTACAAACTTTAACTAGACAATACTACGAAGGCAATAAAATCGTGGCTATGATATGCGCAGGTATGTTAAACACTTGATCTGTTGAAAATCATATTCATGTGACTCAATATCATACCGCAGGTCCAATAGTTGCGAAGTCGGCTGGTCTCCCCTACCAGCCTTTGACGTCCCACCCCGTCGTGCAGAACGAGTTAGCTCCATCGTTTGATTACAAGGAAGATTCAGTGGTCGTGTCAGACAAGGTACCAGGCAAAGGAACGCTCGTGACCAGTCGTGGCCCAGGTGAGTGATACATCATACTCGGCATCAAACAAAGCGCGTTGGAACAACACATTGATCTAGGCACCACCTTTCCTTTCGCACTCAAGTTGGTCGAGCTGCTCTGCGGAAAAGAAAAGAGAGACGAAGTTCGGGAACCTATGATATTCCCTACTGGTACTTCCTACCCGTACTGATAGTTTTGGGCTCCCGTGATAGCCAGTTGTACTAGTAGTCGCCAATTATCGTGTGCATGAGTGCACAAGCGTTTACGTGAATCGAGAGCGTGAAAAAGACACGGTCGCGTTTAAAGTCGCGTTTCGTTCGTTGCTAAATTTTTCGGGTAGCCGTATGCGCGCAGCTCAGCACGCTGTACGACGGATCCATGGACTTTCACGGGTGGTAGTTGCTTGCCAGTGGGGTGGTCGGGCTGGGTCAGATCTGATAACACGCGGTAGATTTATCGAGTCATACCCACCAAACTCTGCCATTGCCCTGAAACCCCGACCTCATCTCTACCGCCCTCTATCAACATCCACAATGTCCTCTCTAGACTCTGTAACAGCTTCGCTAGCTACCCTATCAATTACTCCAGTTGCTGCAGTATCACATGCGGACGCGAACTCTCCAGCTTCCTGGCGCGATGCCTTGCTCGCTACCCCCTCTGTCCCGCAGTCTTTCGAGCTGATCAAAACACTCGTCTACAAGCCGAAGACCGCAAAAACAGTTGTCCCAGTGCCAGTCGTCGTCATCGCGCGGGATGAAACTGAAACCAGCTCATCGGCCTTGGGCAAGAAGCTCAACCTCAAGGAATTGCGTCTGGCTTCGGAAGACATCCTAACCGAGTTTTTCGCGCTCGACAAGAACTCTCTATCGTTACTCGCTTTGAACAAGGAGAACTTCACCAAGGTTGTCACAGTGATCGACTCGTCGATCGCGTCTTCCTCGGCTACGTTCGCAATCCACGCATCATCCTCGACTTCCACCGTGTTTTTGTCAGGGAAAGACATCATAACATACCTTAAGAGCCTCGAAGCCGAGGACGTCAAAATGGAAGAAGTCGACTTCGCTGCTCTAAAAGTCGATCCCCCGACTGCAAAATCTGCCGTTCAAGAGAAGGAAGATGCAAAAATCGATGGTGCAGTACAGATTGCGATTGGTGTAAAGAAGGAGATCGACTTTTCAGCCTGGTATCAGAGTGTTCTGCTCAAGGCAGATATGTTAGAGTATTATAGCGTTAGTGGATGCTATATCCTCAAGCCCTGGTCCTACAGTATCTGGGAGGAGATCCAAGATTGGTTCAACAAGAGGATCAAAGCGATGGGCGTACAGAACGCTTCCTTCCCCATGTTTGTCTCTGCTAAAGTACTCGAGCGGGAAAAGGACCACGTCGAGGGTTTCTCTCCTGAAGTCGCCTGGGTTACCAAAGCTGGATCTTCTGACTTAGAGGAGCCCATTGCCATTCGCCCAACGTCCGAGACTGTCATGTACCCATATTATTCTAAGTGGATCAAGAGTCACAGAGACTTGCCCCTAAAGCTTAACCTATGGAACAATGTCGTACGATGGGAATTCAAGCATCCACAACCATTCCTCCGAACGCGTGAATACCTATGGCAAGAGGGGCACACTGCTCACCTTACCAAAGTTGAAGCCGATAAGGAAGTTCTCGAGATTCTTGAACTCTATCGACGTGTCTACGAGGAGCTTCTTGCTGTTCCTATGATCAAGGGCGTGAAGTCCGAGAAAGAAAAGTTTGCTGGCGCCCTTTATACCACTACTGTCGAAGGCTTCATCCCAGCTAGCGGTCGCGGTATCCAAGCTGGTACTTCACATTGTCTCGGCCAAAACTTCTCCAAACCAGAAATGTTCAACATCGTAGTCGAGGACCCTAACGATCCCACTGGCCAGGGCAAGATTCACGCATGGCAGAATTCCTGGGGTCTTTCCACGCGTACTATTGGGGTCATGGTCATGGTGCATGGTGACAACCAAGGCTTGGTGCTCCCTCCTCGCGTTGCTTCTATCCAAGTCGTTGTTGTCCCCTGTGGTATAACAGCCAAAACGAGCGATGATGACAGGAACAAGATCAACGGTGCTTGCGACGAGCTCGCTAAATCCCTTGTTGAAATCGGTATTCGTGCGAAGGCAGATCTCCGGGATGGTTATACACCTGGCTACAAGTTCAATGATTGGGAACAAAAGGGTCGAAATTGGTGTTTTCATTGTCGATGTGCAGGATTGACATCGCGTTTTATCAGGGTGTTCCACTCCGTCTTGAGATCGGGCCCAATGATCTCTCCAAGCAGCAAACTCTATCGGTTCGTCGTGATACGGGGGCGAAAGCTCCGATCGCTCTCGCGGACTTGAAGTCCACTCTTCCTAAATTGCTAGACACAATTCACGGCGAAATGTATAGCAAAGCGCTCAAGGAGTACAATGAGCATGTGAAGGAAGTCACCCGATGGGAAGATTTTGTCCCGACCCTTGACAACAAGTGTATCGCTATCATCCCCTGGTGTGAGAGAGAAGTATGTGAGGACGACATCAAGGAACGAAGCGGTAGATCGTAAGTACTGCTATTTTTTTCTGAGAATGCTTGGCGTTCGCTCAGAACGTCACGTCCTGACACAAATGGCTTGGCTGACGGCTTCTTCCAGTGCAGAACCCCAGGATGAACGGGCGCCTTCTGCGGGAGCCAAATCTCTCTGCATTCCATTCGAGCAAGAACGTTGGACGCCGATCGAACTCGGCAAGACCAAATGCGTCGGATGTGGCCAGGATGCGAAGCGTTGGACCATGTTTGGAAGATCTTACTAGACTTGTCTCTTGAGAGGAATATCGGTACCGTGGAAAGATTGGTGTCTAGCTAGATGTTACCTTAATGACCCCGCAGAACTTGTGATGGTACCTCGCGAACCAATAAAAGAAGATTCTTCAGAGCAGGAAGCGTTGACAGCTGACCATGCGCATGACTATAGGCTTTACACCAAACGTTCTCTTCATTGAATAGCCTACCCATGTCAAATTGCGGCCCCGTACCCGGTTGTGAAGGACTCAGGATCATCGATCAGCTTTCTTCGTTCTGTCATCGGTCTGCATGTGGGAAGCCTATGGTTGTTGGTCATGTCATCTCGCTCGTGATTCTCATGTTTTGGCCTCTTGCACAAATGTTCAATTCTAACACCTCCGATGTTGTTAGGTCCATCCGCTCTGACGTGTGGCAGAACACCTTGACGACGATTGGCAACCCAAATCAAATTCCCCGCTCTTTTCCCGCCGCTTACTTGCAGCGGTGGCAACATCATATGGCACTTACCCCAGGACCGTCAGTGACACTCATGTGGTTCGGAGGTATGGTCCTATTTGCTGTTACAACCACCTAAACGGATCGCAGCGGAAAGACCCCGGCCCGCCGGAATGAATGTATGTATTACGCCTACATCCAACCTTCCCTATTTGTCTCCCCCCACACGATAGAAGTAACCATTACAGGCACTTGAGGACATGTCTCTGCGCCGCGATTACGGCTTATGGTGTCTTGTGACCCTCCCGTTAGGCGACCTGAATGATGCTCCAACTTGGGGACATATGGTCTGTCATTTAGGCCGCTAATGTTGATGCGGGGTATAAAGTGGGGGGCATTTTCCCCACATCAGGTACGAGGGCGTCTCTCTTCCCAATTTCCGTCAGGAAGGTTGTAACCATGCCTAGCGTAAGTTCCTCTGTCTAGTGTCAGTTCTGTCACTGCTAATGACTCAAAAAAGTATAGTGCGCGTATTGCGGGAAACCCTGTACGTACCAGCAATGCAGTCAATTCCAGATCCACTTTGATATTGATATGATATGCTAGTACATTGTAGGATCATTCGCATGCATCGGTGGGGGTCTGTTCGGTCTGGACATTGCGTCCATGTCCGGGGTGTTGAGCGTTAGTATCCGATTATTTTGATCTGGTTTGATCGACTCACTGGTTGTGCAGAATGATGCCTACTTCAAAGTATTCGACAATGTAAGTAATACCGGAAATAAGGTGTTGCTACCCCTGACAGCATGTCCCCCAGCCTGGTTCTACTGCTCAGGGAGCGATCGTTGCTGCCATGCCCGCCGGTTCATTGGTTGGTGCTCTTGCGGTTACCAGCCTCGCTGATCGAATTGGCCGCAAGAACACCGTCATCCTCTCCAGCTTGATCTGGGTTGTTGGTGGTATTTTGCAATGTGCTGCAGTCGACCGGGGCATGCTGGTACTTGGTCGTGTCATTGCTGGAATTTCCGTCGGTCTTGCATCTAGTGTTGTTCCAATCTACCAATCAGAAATTACCGCGCCCTCGATCCGTGGCCGCATCGTAGCCATGCAGCAATGGTCAATCACCTGGGGTATCATGCTACAATACTTTGTCCAGTTTGGGTGTTCATACATCAACGGCACTGCATCCTTCCGCATTCCATGGGGTGTTCAAATCATACCTGCAATCATTCTCGGTCTAGGGATGTTATGGTTCCCCGAATCCCCCCGTTGGCTCTTTGATCATAATCGTTAAAGTTTTTTTTTCATCGTTACCTAATAATCAACATTAAATGCTAATGGTAAATGTAGTGAGGACGAGGCTCTACAAATACTTGCTGATCTACACGGAAAGGGTGACCGCAACGACGAACTGGTCGTATTGGAGTATGAGGAAATCAAGGAACAAGTCCAATTCGAACGAACTGAGGGAGCCAAGTCTTACAAGGATCTGTTGAAGCCAGGAATCTTCCGTCGTGTCGTCCTCGGTTGTTCGCTCCAGATGTGGTCTCAGTTGTCTGGGATGAACGTCATGATGTACTACATCATCTATGTGTTTACTGGAGCTGGTCTCACCGGTCGACGTGGCAACCTTATCGCCGACTCTGTCCAATACGTGTTGAACGTAGCGTTCACTGTCCCTGCCATCATCTACATCGATAGATGGGGTCGTCGTCCCCTTTTGGTCATTGGCGCCACTCTCATGGGCTTCTTCCTCTGCCTTGTCGGTGGTTTGCAGGGCACCTATGGTGCTTGGGGTGAAGTTAGCGGTTCCCGCGTCTGGGTTATCACCGGCCACGAAGGCGTGACCAAAGCTATCATCGCATGTTCCTATCTCTGTGTCTGCTCTTTCGCTATCACGATCGGTCCCGTATCATGGACATACCCTGCAGAGATATTCCCGATGAAGGTTCGCGCAAAGGCTGTTTCCATTGCAACTGCGACGAACTGGCTTTTCAACTTTGCACTCGCTTGGGCTGTTCCGCCCGGTTTGTCCTCGATTGCATGGAAGACATATTTTGTCTTTGCTACGTTCAACTTTGCAGCGGCGATCCACTTCTTTTTCTGTTTTCCGGAGACAGCGGGCCGTACGTTGGAGGAGATTGAGGAGGTCTTTGCTCAAGGACATATCTTTAGTGCTTGGGCTATTAGCCGCGATGTTGGAAAGAGGAATTTGGAAGATGTTATTGGCAAGAAGAGGGAGGAGAGAGAAGACTCTATGGAAAAACCTGAGGCATAAAGTTGTCTACGTTGACGATTTAATGAGGTGTGATTTATGAATGTTATACAGCCTACGCCCTTGTAATCTACACATTCCGAATCAAATCATCGCTTACAAAATATATCAAGCTTTTATGTCCAATGCTACAAGAGGTGAAACTAGAATTACTAACGTTATTGCTGTGGTGCTGCGCACTGACTGTCCCCCAGATAGATGGCTGGTGACACAGCTGACGGAAAAAAGGTAAGATTCTGTCACACTGGCATGACCGTTTGCAGAGTAAAGCCAACTCAGGTTGAACAAAAAGGGCCCCTCAACGCTTGATGAACGAGTTGGACAACTTCCCTGTAACAGACCAATTCAGGTTGAGTTACTGTTATCTACGTGGACAAGGTGTATCGTAACGGACCGGCCATGCAAAGTAAGCGTGCTAGTGCCATTCAGGGATCAAGGCTTTGGGGAAACGGTTTCGGTGGCAATCCCTGACTGGCGCTTGTTACTCTTGCTGTCGCAGTATCCCTCGGACAATGTTTACTTCAAGCCACCAACCTTGCCATGTCGACTACACCCCGTCTACTGAGGTTCAACTTGAACTTGAAGGCCAAGCTCAGACTCATCTTCGAGTTCTCCTTCCGAACCAAGCGCGAAGAGCGTCCACGCTCGCCAAGTATCCTCAATGATATTGTTGAATCACTGGACCACAACGAGTTGGATGCATTGAGTGAGAAGGAGATCACTTTCGACACAACAAGTGTCGACGTGTACTTATGGCAGAGGATACTTCGGTACTGTGAAGTCATCGACATCATACACCTAGCTATGGTACGCAGTAAATCACTACCTCCATCATCACTGTTCGCAATGTCGAACACTTGTCGTAGACATGTCACACATTGGCCCTCGCGGCGGAGGACGACATTGTATGGTATTCCGCTCTCCTACGCATCGCTCACCAGAAGCGACTCTCGAACCTCGGCCTCCGAATTCAATTCCTCTCTCGCGCTACTCTCCGCCGGAAGGCGATCCTGGCGGCGCAGATGGACGTACTTTCGCGCGATTCCCATTTCAGACCATTTCCTCACATGACAACACAGTTTTCCCTACAGGTAACAACAGTATGGAGTATCTGCTTTTGCCCCGGTGGGGAGTGGTTGGTCTTATTGTGCCGCTTTGGGAACAACCTTGAAGGGGTGATGATCTGCAACACAGACGACCCTCGGAGTCAACCATGTACTTATCTCCTCACACCCCATTCGCACTTGTGGTCCAGTATGCGCATATTCACCAGCGACCGAGGAGATCTGCTCCTCTTGCTCCGTTCTAATCGACCACATCCAACGAGGCTCGGACTATACCAGATTCATCTTTCGGACCGTTCTCCGCAGTTGGAAATGGTGTGGGTCGCTCAAGTCCCACAAATTGATGGCTGCGCTGCACAAAGCGACTATATTGCATATGGGTGGATTGATCGCAGTGACGCTCAAGCAAGGCATTTCGTAAGGGTGTTGCGGCTCTCGCCATCTTATCGCAATGTGGCCGAACATGTTACGATGGAGGTCGAATGTCAAATTGGTAGATGGCCCCACTCGTACGGACTTCGCCATACAAACTCCCAGATCACGGTCATAATTGCGAATACGGAACTTATTGCAGCGTACAAAGTACCGCCTTTGTTCGATCCTTTGCAGTCGCCATGCAAGCCCAGATGCGTCACGCCTTTCTGGCGCTTTTCGTGCACTCGCATGAGACCTCGATGGGTATACTTGGTTCCCTCTCTTCCCGCGATCGATACTCCAAGTGCTATCATATGCTACCAGAATCGAAACCTCTTCCTCACGCCTGACTTTGATGCTGATCCCCCAGGATTACATCCGAGCTATTTTTTGACATGCACTTCTCCGCGAGGGCTCAAGCGTCCATTGATCCTAGGCCCACAGCGTGCGTTCTGGGACCTTGGTCGTGGAAGAGTGGGCACTCGGACACTGCCTACACCCCTACATCCGGGTTTCTCAGAGGATGCTGATGGTGACTGGGACATGTCTGGCATCAATATACCCGAGTCCGATCTTGCAGACGAGGTCCGGCCCATCGCTTATTCTGAAGACTATGAGGGTCGTGTGATGATGGCGGCGTGGGACGAGGAGAGTGGAAAACTTGCGCTGCTTCCCGAGGTAGACCTTCATGAGAAGGCGGCTGGTAGCATGCGGGCTTTCATTGTCAACTTGATCCAATAGAGCGCACTGTTCCTGGTTATTCTTGTCCTTCGGTCCCGAGAGTAGTACAGACATTGGAGATTCCCTTGTTTGGGCTATTTACCAAGAGCTTTAGATCCAAACAACGCCCGCTCGGGAGTAATAGCCATTGCTGATTCAAGCCACTAACATCCCGTAGGGCCGCACTCATACACGTCTATACCACTGCAAACTTTCACATTGAATCTATCTGCTCATCTCTATTCTGCATATTCGACATTGCACACTCCGTATCTAAAGCCAATTTGGGGTAGTTACACTGACATTTCAGCCCGTGATGGGTGATATGCCAGAACACTCTGCACCGGATCCATCGACATCTAATTCATCTGAATGGCACGCTATACGTCCCTGGACACCTCATCTCACACTTTCAGTCCGCGAAATAACATCCGTCTCTGCGACCTTCATCCTTTCCTCATCTCTCGATGCACACCGAGCCGCCAACGAAGAACCAGTACCTATCTTTGACGTCCCAAACGACGTCAATAGCGATTCCATTATTGACTCACGAGGAGTCATCTCCGACTCAATCTCTCGTGGTCTCTCAGTCGAAGTGAACGGCTCACACTGGCAGCGCTTCATCCTGCGTACGAACGACCACGCTGACGAAGCCATCATTGTCATCTACGGCCTCCACCCAGGAAGACAGTATGATATTGACCTCGCTCTTGTCAGTGGTGGGACGATGCGACAGCAGGTCACGACTGAAGGTGAGTATACACGTGTATGTCGTGTGTTGGATGCTCATCGGGCTGTGCAGACGCTGAGAGCATTGCTGGAGACAACGAGAGGAACGACGAGCATGGGGCTGCTACCTCTCCGGATACGTTGTCTCCATCAACAAATGGCAATGGCGCGAGCCCGACGTCACAGTCTACTCCATCGCCGTCACAAACACCATCGCCGGACGACCGGATGCGGACACTGACGCATCAGCTGAATGCACTCCATGCTGAACAAGCTACACTTCAGACTGCACTCAAGTCTTCAAGACGCGAGGCAAATAAAACAACAACTGGTCTGCGCGCCGAGATCGATATTTTGAAACGAGCATCCGAGAAAGCGAGTATTGCAGAAGGGAAGGCACGCCAGCGTGTTCGTGCCCTCGAGGACGCCATACGACGTGCAAATGATGCAAAAGAGCAGATTGAACTGGAAACAGCAGCTGACGAGCAGGACCTTCCAGGGTGGGAGGAGAAAGTGTCCGAATCCGAGGCAGTTCTGCGCACGGTAAAGAAAGAAGCAGACCAGGTCAGAGCAGAACGTGAAAAGAGAGAGGAGGAAGGAAGGAAAAGGAAGGAGAGCGTGAAGGGAGAGTGTGCGACGCTGAGTCAGAGATTGGAAAGACTGTCGGTGAAAAAGGAGAGACTGGAGAAATCTGTTGTTGCAGACCTCGAGGCTCAACTTGCAGAACTTGAACGGCAAATCGAGGCTACGGAGCGGGGCAGTCTGCAGAACAGCGACCCTTGGGATGCTGTACAGGGGGATTCTTCGAGAGGAGAGACACAGCGACGACGTCAATCACATCCTGGTACTATTGGACGCCCGTCTCAAACTGCGCAGTGGCCTTGTCAACAGCCTATTCAACCAATTTCACCACCTTCATTCCCTCGTCATCAGCCTAGATCACAGTCCTATAGAATTGGAAACGAATCCGCAGCATCATCTGCTTCCCTTGGCCTTGCTCATTCCTCAGGATTGCATGGGACTTCCGCATTCGCTCACTCCACGACATCCGGATTAACGCATCTTAACTCAGTCTTCCCTCAGTCACCAACTGCATCATCATCACTATCACGATCAACGAGCTCCGTTGGCTCGTCCACGTTGTCTAGCAAGGCTCCCCCTTTCGAACCGACGCGTAACCTCCGTCTATCCCTTTCATCCACGAATACTGCGACGTTACCTTCAGGATCACACCTTTCGATGGGTGGACAAGGGTCATTCATATCCTCCCCGACGACATATGCACCTCCTGGTCAAACGTCAACGTTCTCGCTATCAGGAACCTACTCATCGAATCAGATGTCATCCACTGGAGGTGGTCCCGGTAGTGGTCAGTTGAGATTAGGAAGATCGTCGATATCTAAGGGGTCGACGGCGGAAGACCCGTGGGTTGCGACGAATGGTTGAAACGTGGTACTGTATACATGCATATGCAATGATAATATAGAAGCACGGTACTGATTATGAAGTTCAAGTGCTCGTGTACCAATTAGACACGGGAGAGTCCGTTGATTTCGGAGGACCTTTGGGTACAACAGTGGATTGTCAGCGTGTTAGACATATCACCACCCGTTACAACACTCGACGATCAAGCAGGTGAAAGAATGTGACTTTGCCAGACCCAGACTCTCATCAAGTGACACCCACAACTTGCCTTGTTGAACCATGCAACTATCACTTGAGCCTGGTTTTGGTGAGCGCAGATTGAAATACCCAAAGGCCTCAGCGCTTACACGTGTAGCTGAAAGAGTCGTCACATTGACTTACATTCATAACATTCGTAATCACTGGCTGAGCGCTGTTCCTAGCTGTCAGCGTACCAGTCAGGTTTCTCTGGATATGCTAGCTTGGAACGTTCTTATTCAATTTACTTCGCTCTCAATAGCACGATTCGTCGTATAGATCCCATCATGCGTTGAAGATCAGGCAGAAGGGGATTACTGGGCCTAAACGGGCTGTGATACGCAGAGGACAACGGAGGCTGAAGTCATTACCTGTGGGGTGTTGGTGCGCCAAGTTGGTACATCTGTAACATTCCCATGGAGATAATCTGCCCCCCTTGCAAGCTGATTATACGGCCGCTGTGAAACTTGAACCTTCCATCTCGCTAGCAAGCTGCACAACTTCAAGTAGTCATCGTACAGAGTAATAATAACACATACAATCATGAACATCAACAGATCAAGACCCCTTCGAGCTCGTCATGGTCGCCATTTTCTCAAGTTGGTCGACGAAGTCATCCATGACGTCTCCTTTACCTGTACTCCCGCTTCCGCTTTTATTCTCTGCCAGCTGCGTCTCGGGCAAGCCCGAGGTAGCCGACCGAACGGGCTGTAGCGGGGTTGCATTACCAGTGAATCCAGGGGCGACTCGTCGGAGTGCCTCTAGCCGCCGCCGTTCTTTCTCGTCTTCGCGGGATCGAAGGAGAGCTTCGCGACGGGCTACGTAGCTTGCGAGAGTGTTTCTCCGTGCTGATTCCATGGTGAGAATGTGTGGTTCAAGGGTGAACGGATACACGAAATGCAGGAAAGGGGAAGGTAGCGTGAGTACGATGTCATAGACCAGTGAGTCCAACAACGGTAAGGCGGGATGAAGGCTCAAATAAGGTGTAACGCTATCAGGGAGAGGATGGATGTCCGGTGGTAGTTCGACCTGTAATACCGTCATGTCAAGTAGATCGAAAGAGGTGGTGACATGAGCAACAAACTGGTGGCGGCACCCTCAGAGCTGGAGACTTGATGAGAGGTATCCGAGCAGCTGCAGCGTACTGGGACTGTGCTGCCATAGCGCATCTCAGATGTCGTTTTGACGAGGATCAGGAGGTCGACTTACAAGGGTCCGCCATCTCATCGGGGAGGTACAAATACAAGGGTAGTGCTGCGCGGGAAAGTCAAATCAAAGTTGTGTTGTATTCAGGTAGTGATCTAAGCCATTCGTCTGAATACATTTTTACTACCACTGCGCATCCCCTTTCTGCGCTGCTTCCGCCCACTCCGTTCACTCTCGCTCATCTCAATCTTCGGTCCCTCCGCACCCTTCTCCATACCCGCACCAAACATCTCCACACCCTTCCGTCTATCCTTCTTTTGTGCAGGCGCGGACTCCTTGTTGCTATCGGATGCACCGGAAGGAACGAAGCTCATCTCCAAACCACCATCTGCCCCCACCCGTATGCTCGAAGAGGAATGGACAGAGGCTTTGGGCGTATGTCGGGAGACAAGACGCTGTCCAAACGATGCATTTTTGTCCGTTGTTTTCCCCGCCGATACATCTTCTCCCTGGGCCACTACGGGTACAAAGTTGACTTTGTTCGACTGACGATTGGCATCGCGCGTCCGTGCATAGACTTCTTGGAGCCGCACGTTTTTCTTTCCCGGATTCGACCGAGGATCATGTTTGTTCAGCTCGGCGATGGGAGACATTAGCTCTTTAAAAATGCGGACAGAATTTCAAACGGGACTGACCGCCAGCATCAGAGCTGTCATCACTATCACTTTCATCCTCACTGCTTTCGTCGCTGCTTCCACCCAATCCATCAGATGACATCTTGTCACTCTCTTCGTCTTCGTCTTCAACTGCCGTCTTGGCTCGTGATGTGTTCTTCTGTGCGACCGAAGAAGGATTAAGTAGCGCATACTCCCTGCTCGTCTCGTCCACCATAAACTCGGCGTTCTCAAAGAGCTCCTTGAACCGGGGATCGTTGAGAAGCGTGAGCGACTCCTCGCCAGTAGGCTCTCCTTCCTCTTCGTCCACAGACATCGCGTCCTCCACAACTTCGGCGCCATCCGCTTCTGCAGCTTTCCTGGCTTTTCTAGCTCGCTTCTTCTCCTCTCTCTTCCGCTCTCGTTCAGCATCTCGTTCGATCTTCTCGGCGAGAGCTTTGTTGACTTTGACAGAAGTCGCAGCGCCGTCTTTGCGCGTGCGAATACGAGTGTCCGCCATTTTGTCAAGACGCTCTTTGACCATCTTTTCACGGTGCTCAGCATAAGCGAACGGATTCGCGATAACACGGGCTGTGTCATAAAGTTTGAGAGATACAAAGTAACCATGCATATACGGTTTGAGTGCAGGGGTGCCAATGAGGTGATCCAGACCAAGGCTAGAAAAGGAACAATCGATCAGTTCCCCGTGCACAATATGCAATAATAAAATAAATAGGTAAATGAGGGACGTAGACCCGGAGTTCTTTCCTCTCGATGAATTTGTAGTCTTCGTAAACGTTCCGTACACTTTGATCTTCCATCTCTTCGGTGATGTTTTCCAAGAAACTTGCCCAACGAGGAGCTGGACCGAGTTGAGGAATGTAGTATGCCGCCATTTTGATGCCTTCGTTGGCTGTGAGAAGTAATCCACTCCCTGGTATGTGATGGATGTCATTCAGATCGGTGGCAGGAGTGATCGAAACGAAATTCGTTGACGGCGTATTCCGGTCCCAGATTTTAACCACTTTTTTATCTGCACTGAGTACCATCCCGTCTCCTGCCATGCGACTTCCACCTTCGAGCCATGACACGTTCTTCACCGGTAATCCGTACCCTTGGTCTTTCAATGCAAAGGGCCGGGGTGAACGTATATCATAGAGTAACGTGTGGCCCGTAGACGTCCCCACCGCATAAGAAAGCCCATCTGACCTCGATGCGATTGCCGTCACAGCTAAAGACTCCCCAGAAGATTCATCGTCGACACCAGGAAGCGCCACCTTCGTCCGGCCTGTACTTGCCGAGATTCGACCTTTAGGCAAGGTCAACACTCCAACCACGGATCGTGAACGAGGATCCCAAAACTGCACGCTCGCACTTCCATCAATCCCAAATGCGAGGAGTTGGTGTGCGGGGTTGATATCGATACAATTAACACCGAGAATCGCGCCGTCTTCCCCAGCGTCGAGGACGAGCGGAGACATGAATCGTCCTTGTTCGAGGTTGAGTCGGTATATTTCGTTACCGGAAGCGGCCATGAAGGTGTCACAAGAGGGATAGTGATATGCGATGGCCCGTCCGAAGCGTGGAATGCGAGTGCGGTAGTGGAATCCGCCTTGGGTATGCAGTTCGACCGTCCGGTCATTCTGGAGGTGAATCGTCTTTGTCCAGTCGTCTGATAGGATCTGTCCGTAGCTATTACTGAGTAATCGAGGTTTTCACTACCCAAGGAGAACCTGGATCTCCCAGAGGAAGTACTAAGGGCAGAAAGACTCACTTACAGTGAAATCGACATTCTCGGAGTCCCCGTGTCGCTCAAACTTGAGCGTGAGTTCGTCGAGATCCCATACGCGTATCTGAGGCTTATATGTCCCAGTGGCGATGGCGTGATGACCATCTCGGGTGGTCTTGATTTTGTTGCTTGCTTCGGGAAAGTCGAACCCCTGGATGAGTTCTATCTGACCCTCGACATGTTCTCGAAGTGCACGTTTGCCCTTAGTTTTCGCTGTTCGCGTTTTCTTGATCCAGTCTGGTATCGATGAAGATGACCCCGCGACGGCGCCATTGACAGTGTATACTTTCACGTCGCTCATCGCCGCTTTGAAGTAAGGCAGCAAGCTCAGACTTGCTACTTAAAAAATTATCACGTGACAAATAACTCCTGTCACTCAACCTTACAGGCAAAATATTAAAATACCATGAAATCAGAGTGCAATAAACAAGGTGGTGTGGATATTTGGCATATGCTCATGGAATCTAGAGACCACGATCTACCTCTCCTCCCTTCCCCATAATCGGAAGAGCGACACGCCAGGTACAGGGGAGCATCGATGTAAGGAAAACAGCCGTAGTTCCTCAATATATCTTTTTCTTCTCGTCCACGGAAAGGCCACCTGTAATGTGTTGATAATAATCGTAATGTATTGTGGGATACTCTCACCTGGTCCAATGTTCACAAGCAGTATGAGTCCACCTACAATGGCTATCGGGAAATGAGCAAGAAAATAGCGCTTCGCTGAGACAAAAGAACCTACAGAGGGTCTGGAAGAAATCGTATCTGTAGAGGCATCTAAGGGACAGGCTCGAGACATGATTCATTCAACTTACTTGAGGAAATCCCGTTGAGGATGTGCGCTGTGCACACTCCACCAGTTGTTTGCAAAGACGTTGAAGGCACTCAACACAATGACCAAGAAGGTCGCAGACCACTTGGCCTTGAAGCCAACAGCGACCATCACGCATGCGGCAAGACCAAACAATGAAACGAACACCCGGCCTATGCTCCATTTACCTTGAAGAATAAATCCAAGGAAGAGGAAGATGAGTAAGACACGTCCAGCGAGGAGGAAGTATTTCTTGCGATCTGTCTCGCTCATCGATGGCAGACCGGCGAAATTCTTCTTTTTTGATATCAAGGTTTCACTGAATACCATGACGAGGCCACCGATCACGCTGAGGTTTCGCAAAAAGAAGTTCAAGTCAAAGATGAGACCATAACCGAAACCCTGGGAGAGGACGACAAGGAAGAGACCGATGACTGCATATTCTGTGAAACGTTTCATGATGACAGCTGTTGATGCTGACAACATAACCTAGACGCCGGTAGTGAATGCTGGGCAAATGAAACATGAGAAAAACGGGGACATACGATGACATTCAAGAAAAGGAAAAGATGGGAGATGCCCCAGTAGAAATGTCTGTGAGTCTGGAGATACCAGAGCTGGTCACTCCACTGAGTGAGAATCCGGAGGGCATCTTCGTAGAAAGTCACGACAATCAAAAACCGGCCGAGTGCAGGTAGGTGCGGTCGCAAAGGTTGTGAATACATTTCGATTGCATCCTCGGCTTGTTTGCCAAACGAGCGGATTTTTTCCAGTGGGTCGTCGGGGTTAGCCGCCCTGTATCCCGACGAAGGGCGGGATGTCGCAAACCCGTGCGGGTCAGCCTGGTAATTGGACGAGACCGGACGGGCAATGTTGATACGGGTGGTCATGGTGGTAGGTCGAGACTAACTTGGACTGACTGCTTTTGCGGAGACGTGGCAGTCAATCCCGTGAGAATCTCAGGGTTAATGGGATTGTCACGTGAGCACCACGACTAGGAGTCAACCAACCTCACGCTACTAGGTCTCACCAGTTAGACACTCATTAGGAACGGAACGCTCGAACGTTGACGCGTCGGCGCAGTGTAGACTTGGATGTCAGCAGAGCAGGACATAGAGCAGAATGACTACCTCTACGCTGTGCTCAATTTGCCCAACACCGCATCTCCGAACGAGATCCGGGAACGCTATAGAGCCCTGTCCATGATTTTTCATCCAGACAAGCAGCACGATCAGCGCACCACCGACACGGCAGTCTCGAAATTTTTAGAAATCCAAAAGGCTTACGAAGGTGAGACTTTAAATCACAGACGCTCTCAGGCACTCATGGACGTCGCTCCACTACCTCGTATTGCACTGCTGGCCTTCATTTTCGTGTTAAATAGTTCTGTCAGATCCGTTTCTTCGGTGCGTTACCATTCCCCTTTTTTCTTTCCCGCTCCGTTCATATTCATTCTCTCTCACTCCAACAGACAAGTTTACGATCGCCTGGGTAAGTCCCGCTTGCAGTGTCCCTCCCAACCTGAGGATTCTCAAAACTCACAACTGTTTCTTTCTTCATTATCTAGGGTCAGAAGGTTTAAAATGGAAATGGCCCACGGAGTTGCGATCGAAAGACAGCGAAGAAGTAGGCTCTTAATATCGGAACACAAATCACAATACTCAGCGAAGGGAAAATCAGATCAAGGCAGCTCTCATTGAACGTGATTTTGATCGCCGTCATGAAACCGTTCAGCAGCTTCTACATCCCAAAGCCTCCGTCACCTGTACCGTCAATGCCTCCTCCCTATTTGCGCGCGGTGAATTAGGACCGGATTCCAGGAAAATTCTCAATCGCATACGCGGTGTTGGAATTTCTGGTTTCGGACTCCGTCAAAGTATCACGACACCCTTAGGCCCTCAGACTAATTTGACTCTGGAGGGACACCTCAATCAGGAAAGCCTCGAGAGACACGCGCGAGTCCGACGGTCCGTACTCGGGACACTAAAGCATCAGTTTTCTCAGCGGTTAGGTTTAGAGTTGACAGCGGGATTTTTGAAGCCTCACCTCATCACCGCAAAGGGAACCTACTCTGACGGCGAAAATGCCGTTGCAATAGAAACGGGGATCATGGCTGCTCTATTACATTCCGTATCACCGTGGATGTCGTTCTCTTTCGCTCGCCGATTATTCCGTCATTCACCCACTCAAGCCTCAGTTAGTTGCTCGTTCTCGCCAGGGTCGATTCCTGGACTTGATTTGCATCTGCACTCGTCAAAGCCGTTTGATCTGACGTCACCTGGAGGATTCGCGCCTCCCACAGACTTCGTCGATCCTCCCTTTGAGCAGGGACCAGGATCTGTTACTGGCTTCGGTGCAGGTGTTCGATCGTGGTCATGTGGTCTGCTTCTTCGTGGTCTAGAGTCGTGCGTTGCGATGCATTATTCGCTTTTTCTCCACGAACTCGCTATCCGCTTGAGAGCAGGCGTGGAAATAGGTTTACTCTCCGCGGCGTACTCGGTGTCGGCAAAATGGACAGGGAAGACGAGTTCCTTTTCTACCACTGCAGGGGTAGGTAATCTAGGGGTATTTATCAGATTTGAATTGTCATATCTCTGGCAGAAGTGGACTCTACCCATTATTCTTTCGACAGACGACGGACCCATGGGTTTGTACACCATCGTAATGCCTTCCACGGCATTGGTTCTTGGTTATATTTTCATCCTCAGACCTCGCCGTCGCCAACAACGTGCAAGGTACTTTGAGCGTGCACGAAGAGCGCTGAAAGAGGAGAGATCGGGGGTAACGAGGGAGTACGAGAACACAATTCTCCTATTACAAGAGCCCGCCAGAAGACATACTGATGCTGAGAGCGCGATAGGAGGACTGGTCATTTTGGAAGCTATCTATGGTCCGAGGCCTCCGGACAATGAATTTGTGGGCCTCGATGTGGATGTCACCATACCGCTTCAAGCGCTTGTGCATAACAGCCAGTTGTACATTTCCAACAAAATACCGAAGTCGGGTATTCAAGGGTTCTATGACCCGGCCCCAGGGACTCCTAAATCGTTGCGTGTACGATACAAGTTCCGAGACCAGATGCACTATGCCGAAATTCCAGACTTGGTGTCCATTGTTCTTCCATTGCGAAGTAAGATCCGCCCAGTGTTTGAGTTAACATTCTAGTGACCCCCTTTCTCTCCAGACCACTTGGTGATGTAAAGCGTCGTGCCGTCCATATCCCCGTCCCGATCGATTGGCTCAACATTTCCGACCTAGCTCAGTCACGGTTTGGAAACTGTAGTTTGCATACTCACCTCACCTGCTTTGGACATCGCACAGGATCCATCTTTATTGCATTGTATATACAGCCTCTTCATTGCATTATGGCAGGGGTAATGTTCCGACAGTATAGGGAATCTTTGCGTCCCTTGCTTTGTCACATAAAAGTGGTCATCTCTCAAAGTGTCGAATATGAATGACACGTCGAGAGTGTTCTACATCGTATGTACCTGCACGCACCTGCTCATTGCATGTCAAACATTAACGATGCGCACACGAGATCTTCATCGGGAATTGACTGGTGGCAAAATCGGCCTAGTTCCGCAGTGATGTGTGGGAGCATGCATCTAGTACGCCAGGCAGGAGACCATCAAGAAGCACCATCGCTTTTGTAGCCTGAGACTGAGACTGAAACGCTCTCCAAGTCCGAAAGCTGTTACCAGATGAAACGCTCATTTTGGTCAGAATCCCAGATTTCATCACGCTAGACGGCAGTACCATCAGCGACAGAGCCCAGAGGCGATGAATCGAGTGTTGGACGCAATGATCCGAATGTCACTGGTCTTTTAGACTCACCACCCCAAAAAAAAGTTGTCATGCGTGGGCGCGCCAACGGTCCAGCTTCGACTGGCTACCGAGTACACGGTACCCGAATGGATTAGCAGGCCTTGAGCGTCGTTGCCACGGTCATTATGAAAGCATAAAAGGACAGGTAATCCCCGTTCCCTACCCTGAATTTCAGCTGACCCGCTGGCAGTCTGATACTTGCTGTGAGTCCGTAATGCGACTTGTGGGCGAAGGTCTTTTGGGCGTGTGACATGCCAGAATGACAGGGGATCATTGACCTGTACTGGTTCCAGAGAGTTTGCGCCCTTGGCAGCATGGTGAGTTGACGGAAGCGACGAGCTCGGAGGTGATGCAGAGCTTGTTCCATGTGGGGAGGGCTTTTCGGGATGTATAAGACAGAGGAAGAGAGGACAAGGTGAGCTGGCAGGACAGATGCGGCTAGTAAGCGGGGAATACAAGCCAAGTGGGAACGCCGTCATTGGACGCCACGAGCTCGCATGCCACGGAGTCTCGGACATTGAATTTGTTCGAGTAGGGAAACCTTCGCGGTTCAAGTGGGCCTGGTGTGTGCTAGGGACTTCAAGGGGGAGACATGCCTCGAGGTCTTCTGACCACACATCGTCCACTCGACGTAACTCACATTATCGACCCTAGATGAGATTCTAAAGAAATTGGAAGGGGTCACAGCTTGTGCCACTTGCTGAGCGCCAGCCGGAAGAATGGCGGTCGAACTCGTTTTGTGGACGATTGATCACAGGAAGCGGAAGCCCGCAGGGGTATGAGGATCCGCTTGAGCCATTTGGCCCACAAAGACCTCCCCTTTCTAAAATCATACGGCATGGTCCGAATACGAAAATATACGTTTCCCAGAGTCGAGGTACTTAGCCGCGGTTAAGATTAGATCTCGTCGCTTCGGCGTTACTCAAAGTAAGTTTGTTAGGCTTGTGAACGCTTGATTTGGCAGTGCTCGAGAGCTTTCTCGGAGAACGCCATGAAAGAGCTAGATTGAACAGAGATGGGTGCTTGGACGAAACCTCAAGTGACTTGGGGCAACAGTTCACGCACGCGAAAAAGGGCTAGTGGCGTAGAACCGCATGTTGACCTTGGAATTCCACACACGCAGCATGTTCTCACTGACTGAGGATTGCCAGGCTGTCACATCAAGTAACTGACCGAGAGAAGATGGAGATATGGACGGAATCGGTAAAGGACAATCGCCGTCGCATCGTCCCCTGTTAGCTAGAGAGGGGAGATGGGAAGTAGGTGGCGACGAGGAGGGAGCGGGAGAGATTGGGAAGAGAGGCTATTGTGATGACCAGTGGCAACAGAGACCGAGATCAGAGACGTCACCAAGGGAGGATATAGTATGCTGAATTGAATTGCTGGGGTATGGAGATTGCCGGATACGGTCGTGCGCGGTGTTGAGGGAGACGGATGTGCAGAAGAGGTGACAGGGCATCGCCTAAGAATTAACGTTGGTAGTAGCATTATGCCCTGAATGGAGATTCATAAACCTGCTAGTAGTAGTAGCGTAAAATGTAAGTGCAGAACAGGATGCCTCGCCTCGCATCCATCAAGGTTTGATGGAGCAATCGACGTTTGAGAGCGAGCGTAAGGGACGTTTTGGGGGAACGGTGTGCTTCCATTACCTTTTGACCTTGAGTTACATTTCCCGTACCGCCGATCTCCGGGACAAGTCCAGGCCCGGATGGAAAAGGAGGGATACATGTTGAGGGGTACTGACTGTTGAGGAAATGAAAGGGAAGCAGATGGGACGGATTACAGCTGGCATGGGAGGGAAGATTGATTCCGATCAGGGGACGAGTAGAGTCTGAGGAGGAGGAGGAGGAGGAGGAGGAGGAGGAGGAGATAGTATACAATGTGTATGTTGGTGACTGTGCCGGCGGTTGACTATAAAGAGAGCGTCTGTTCGGCAAGAAAACACAAGAGAGTTGGGGAATGTTCCGGAGACCTTGCAAACATTGGCGGCCGCGCGACCGGAAATACTCGTTGCGATAGGCCAGTTTGAGTAACCGTCCAGTTCGAAATGGATGTGCGCCCCGATCAGTCGCCCACAAATCTAAACGTTGTCCCGTTGTCTTCCGCTCCTGGTACTAACTTAAAGATTTTTTCTTTTTCTCAATGTTGCATGTGCTAACTCAATTCAAACTTAAAATAATTTCCAACTTCGGCCACCTCCCTCTCGACCCCACTCTCCTTATGGTTCCTAGCAATATATAGTCCCATCTGCCGCTCATCCCTCCCCCCCTTCTCAACCTCCCAACTCCCCTCCCTCCCTGGAAATGCAGCAGCCCTCCCTCCAAAACGTACGCATCCGCTCAACCAGAGACGCCCTCCACGTCTTCTACGCCGTCGCACGAAACGTCATACCACTCATCACCCGTCGTCTCGATGCCGAGGAACGTCGCGCCATCATCCCCGGAAACGTCTACGTCTGGGAGGAACGCAGCGCCAACTCAGAGGCAACCGGTCTCGGCATGGAGCGATGGTCAGTCCACATTCCGTCTCATTCGGGTCCGCGCTCATCCCCTTGACAGGACCGATGGCATGGGCTGGGGCCCAAGTCGTGTTCGTGATGTATGTCTCTCCTCCCCAGCGTCTTTCCGTCCCTCACCTCGCCACAGGACTTTCTCTTCTACCATCAGAAGGAATGCGACGTGAGTGACGATCCAAGCAGCGCCTCCACCCCCTGGGCGCAAATGATTAGGTCAGTGTCGACCCATTTATTCGCTTGCTCGTCTCATCTATCCTTGTTCGTCCCCATATACTCCACTAAACCTAAACCGATCGTCTTCATTTTACTAACCCTGCCACATATACAGCATGTATCCCTCAGCGCGATCCCGCGCGACCAGCGAATCAGAACGCTTAATTAAACAGACTTATAGTGTGCGCGTTTCTTTGCCCGAGGACCGCTCGCGAGGCATTTTCAGAAAGTGGCACCTTAGTACGTGTCTTATGGCAATCTCCGTAATCAGACCTCTCATCAGCGTTGTCAATGACAGCGGCATACTTTAGCCAACAAAAGCTCGATCGGCTCAACACTGTTGACAACATCCAAGGTATCGGTGATGTCCCTGTTCCAGACGGATGGTTCCGTAGCGCTCGCAGAGATGGCAAATCACGCAGAGAGGACGACCTCCCAAAGTCTGTCGTGGCAAAGCGACTGTCACAAGCTCCCATGGAAGGCGTGCTGTCAACGTCAAACTCTGTTCAATCATCATTCTACCAGTCTCAAGCCCCCGCGCCCATGTACACTCAATTTCCCACATCTGCAAATACTTCACAGCTGGAACTGTCAGATGCACCAGGAGCACGGAAAACAGCATGCTCGCTGCCGTCATCGGCTGAGCACCCCCATTATAGTTCGAGTGGAGTTCGCCAAACTACGTACTCGGCACCCAATCTGATCGCTGGGCGAGACCACTCGCGTTATTGCGATAGTCACTCTGGCCACAATTCATCCAACTGCCCTTCTCCCCCCTCTTCGTCTTCCTCCATGCCCGCAACACCTAGTCCACGAATCAGCCCCAATCATATGCCGGAGCAACTCGTGCCTCTCGATTATCTCCAGAATCTTGCTTATCCGAGGCGGGACCCCATCGATGAACAGTTCTTGCAACGTTTCTCGACCCACACTCTCACATCAACTACGGTCCCTCTGAAAGGGACCACTCCAGGACACTCGCCTTCGCATTCATTCTCAAGCAGAATGGCTTTCTAGTGCTGTCGGTATCCCAGTGCACTCGATGGACGATGGACTTTTTGTTCCTCTGCATACCATTCAATAACTTCGTTGCACATTTTTAGATCGAACTATCACGTACATAGATTATGGACTTGCACTACCGGAGTTTGCTCTTTCTTTTCGCAAACTTGTACGCTACGACACGCATCGGAAAGAACGAATGTGATTTATTCTCTCATCGTTGCTCTGCGTGCATACCCGGGGTATTCAAGCACCCACCAGCCACGTGACGTCGCGCGATGAGGAGGAACTCGTGTCTCGTCTAGATCGCAACCACTTGGATCGAAACCAAATTGCAGCTTAGATCGCATATACAAAAGGATGCGCTTGACAGTGAGACTGTGTCTTGCACTCACTCATGATGACCGAGAGCACGTCCAGGCCCTCCATCCGTGGTCTGTACTGGTTTCGCACAGACCTCCGTCTACATGATTCACCCGCTTTGCATGCAGCACTAGATTTGAACCCGGACGTGTTATATCCCGTGAGTTTAGAACCTTCTCATATACATCCGACTTTCAAGCGAATGTTGTAGATATGGACCTGGGACCCGGAATACGTCTTTACTCACAAAGTCGGTGTGAATCGGTAAGCTCTCTGCCCCTCCGAATTCTAAAGGTTCTTCCTACCTGAACGTACTGTCAGAATGAACTTCCTTTTGGAGAGCATGCACGACCTCTCTCGATCCCTCTCCGTATGCAATGAGAAGACGAAGCTCCATGTCATCCGCGGACCTCCCCAGACCGTGATTCCAGCCTTATGCTCGGCATGGAACATCACGCATCTCGTGTTCGAGAGGGACACTGCAGCATACGCCGCTGTCCGGGACGCGCACGTCAAATCACGTGTTCTCGCCCAGAGCGTGACAGTACTTGATATCCTTGGTCATACTCTATACGATCCCCAAGCGACGGTGGATGCACATGGTGGAAAGCCGACGCTGTCCATTTCCTCGTGGCGCTCGGTAAATCTATTCATTTGTCGGACAGGTTTGTGTCTCACTTGTATGTCCCTCTCCTCAGGCTGTCAAGAATCTCCCGGCGCCCGCCCGTCCTCTCCCGCCTCCCAAACACATCCCCCCTCCAGGAAATATAGATCTTCCGAGATTCTCACGCATTGAACATCCAGTACACCGCGACGTCGACCTGAACGCTGGTGGGCGCGAAGCGGAAGTAACTTGTTACGGTATTATGATCCTTCGTCGAACACGCCAATGTCATTCAACGAATTCCCCCGATCTAGACTCATTCGCTGGTGCCCGAGGAGAGTTTGAAATTCCAACGCTTGAGGAGCTCGGATTTCCCCCTGCTACAACGAGCATCAGGGGAGGTGAATCAGAAGCTTTGAGAATACTTGACACGTTTTGTGAAGATGCTGAGCGTATCGCGACTTTCCAGAAACCAAAGACAAGTCCCGCGACGTTCGATCCTCCGCCTACAACTGTTTTGGTAAGTAGGCATCCGGGAAGAGTGTTCCGGATATACGATGGGCTTTGGTTCATGGTTCGTCGGAAATTACAGTCGCCATACATGAAGTTCGGGTGTCTCGGAGCACGGCAATTCCTTTGGCGTGTCAGGGACTGTATAACCGAGTGGAAAGCAGCTCAAGACGGCAAAAAAAGCACTCGGATTAGCCACCGTGCGTCTCTCCTTGCGGTTTTCAGCCATTTCCCTTGCTGTCTTCTTCCTGAGTGACATGTTGATCTAGCGCCTGAGAATGTTGAAGGTCAGCTCCACTTCAGAGAGATGTATTACGCGGCAGAATATGCTCAGGGACCATCGTTTGGTCAAATCCGCGGGAACTCGATCTGCAGGTGAATTTCAGATTTTGTTCATGGTACTTTATGATTGTCATATACTCACACAGTGCTAAACCAGGTACTTTGATTGGCGATTGCACACGATTTGGTGCCTTTTTGCTTGAACCTATTGCTCAAGTCGAGCATATACTTAGAATGAATATGATGAGAACGGACATAAAATTATTCCACGACCCCCCGGTGATTTAGTTGACGAAGAACGTCTGGTGGCATGGAGAGAAGGCAGAACTGGTATCCCATGGATTGACGCAATCATGCGCCAACTTCGGATCGAGGGCTGGATCCATCATCTCGCACGGCATTCAGTGGCGTGCTTCCTCACTCGGGGACAATGCTACATATCCTGGGAGCGCGGTGCGGAGGTCTTTGATGGTAAGGGAGTGCGATGCTCGGTGACCGTGTCGACTGGAATACAGGCTCACGAGACCTCATTCACAGAGTGGCTCATCGACTGGGACCCTTGTTCTAATCCCGGGAATTGGATGTGTAAGTTATCGCCGCAATTCATGGTAACCTCAAAGAGTTCACTTTTGCAAAATTTATTAACAGGGCTGTCGTGTTCTGCATTTTTCTCGCAGTACTGTGAAATTTCCGTGAGCGGTAATTGGAGTATGGATTTACTAATATTAGGTCCAGATCGTGTCTACGGGGTGGTTTCCTTCCCCCAAAGATTTGACAAGACCGGTCAACTCGTACGTAAATATTGCCCAGAACTAGCGGGCTTCCCAGACAAGGTGAGAGTCTGTTCCCAGTGCCAGAGTTTTTGAGTATTGAGTTTCACCTTGGTCTACGGATGGTGATCTTCTGTTTTCTCCGACAGTTTATATATTCTCCGCACTTGGCTCCGCTGAGCGTGCAGAAGAATGTCGGGTGTATCATTGGTCGAGACTATCCAGCACCAATGTTGGATGAGAAGGTGGAAAAGGAACGCTGCATCCGAGGGATGAAGCTGTCATACGCCCTAGGTCTTTATGGTAACCATCCTTCTGTTCTCGACGGATTCGCGCGCGCGATGTTTCAACGACCCCTTGAGCACGCTTCGGGAGATCGGCCAGACGGCAAGGGCAAGAATTCTGGGAAAAGACGAAGAAACGAAGAAGGGGGTGACCACCCCAGAAATATTAAGAAAGCGAAAGCACCCCTCAGCGACGCGCAGCATTCACAGCAATGAGGCGCGGGAGAATGCCGGAGCATACCGGGGTGAACTTGCTGTATCGTGGTCTCGAATCCTCTCGTTTGTATGCTGTTACCTGTGTTTTTGTTTCTAGATTAGTCCGATTGCGAAATACAACTGGCAGGCTATTACCGTTTTCGCTTCCTCCCGATCTTGAGCTTGAGTAAAGGCCGAGTAAGGAAGACTCCCAAAGGAACTTGAGGGGGATTCATGATCAGGGACATGTTTCAATTGAGAGCGTCCGTACCGTCGGTTATGATGGGCCTTGGACGAGGCTGATTTTTTGGCTCGAGATTAGATCTGTGAGCCCACTCTGGACAACTCCGCGCTCCTTTCTCCGCTGTACATGCGGAGGTAGTGTGGTAAGGTCCTCGTCTCTTTCCCTGGGGCCGAGGGATATAAAAATGCCCGTGATATGATTAGTCGGGCACAGTTCCCCCTGTTTAATTTATAAAAATGGTGGGAAAAATAGACGGGTATGTTGCGGGGCGTCGACGAGGACCGGACGACTAGTAACACGTGCGTGATGATTGGCTATGAAAAGGACGTAAAGTAACCTATTTCTCCGAGAAAGAGGCGCAGATTGGGGTGGTGAATTTGATTGCGCCTCAGATGGGTCAATTCTGGATACCCCTGACTGAGTAGACCAAGTGATAACTTTGTGGCAAAAGTTGGCAACAAAACGGTTGTTCAAGTCACTCGCAAGGTTTAGACACGAGCACTGAGCTCAACGATGGGCGTGCAAATTATCATAGCCATGGTAAACGAGTTGGTTGATAGATCCAAGTTGTAGCACTGAGTGATGTCATTATCGTGTAAAATTAAATGTTTATTTATTTATTAGACTTGCTAGGCTGAAATTACTTGTCGGTCTAAATTTGAATCTGCTATTGTACGACTTGACCACACCAAAGTTAACTCGACCATGTCTTCAAAGCCGCTGCTCCCAAAGACGAACCCTCCGCAGTCACCTGCTACCTCACAGGCAGAGCCAAAGATCCGTGGTGCCAACCGCTCAACCAAAACAGCTGGCAAACTCAAAGTCTTGCCTGACGAGCCAACGACCGTGACCCCAGGCCCTGCTCCACGACCCACAGGCGAACTTGACGAAAGCCCGAACGCAACCGGGGACACTGATGATGGAGATGACGAGGAGGAAGAAGTGGAATCTGACGATGAAGAAGGCGCCGAAGTCCGCTTGAGACAAATATCCAGGATCCCTCAGGGTACCGCCCGTCGTGATGCGATGAGGCTTACAAAGAAGAAGGCAAAGTCTCTCCCGAGGGTAACAGCTTATGCGACCGCCAAGTGCGTGTTTCCCATTCTCTCCGTGGCCTTTGGGAATCTCGGCGGTCGTTGCTGACTTGCGGTGCACGGAATAGCTCCTACATGCTTCCCGAACTTGTAAAATTCTTCAATGCAAGACGTTCCGCATACCAGACGGACGCAAAGATGATTGACGACGTGATTTATACACCCTACGCTTATGAGCCCTCGAGTAACTCCGAGGGAGGAGCGCATGCAAAACGTAGCACCCAAACTGGAGATTTACTCGGCGTACCTGAGTTGAACCTACCCACGTCAGACGCAGATAATGTTCACCTCGCCAAGAAAAAGCGGAGTAAATTCCATGCCGTACCCAGTGAGGCAGAGATATTTGTCTTTGGCTATGGCACGGTCGTGATCTGGGGCATGTCGGAAGCACAGGAGAAACGCTTCCTCACATCGATGTGAGTTTTTTCTTCATTTCAGTTGACAGTTGTATTGATTACACTATCAGACGACGCTTCGAGGTAGATAGGCTAGGTAAGCCTTTGGATCTTTCATTGCAGTTCATTTTATCAATCTTCCGTGTAGGACCCGATGACGTTGAGAAGGAAGATCTGAATTATTACTACGCTAACTACAGTCGATATGTGGTTCCACCCCAGGAGATCCGAACATCGTGTAACCCTACTTCCCGAAAAGAATATATAACGATGTGATCACTCTTCGACACGGTTCGGGATACATGTGAGCGTGTTCATATCTCCTGTTATGTTATGTCATAAACCACAGGATGTAGGACTAAGCTTTCACTCTCACATGCACTCTCTCAATCGGTCAAGATATCATTGGTCTGTCTATTTGTTTCTGTTCTGAGGACCTTCTCACCCCCTGTTCAGTTTGAGGAACTTATTTCTTCAAAAATAGAAGAGACCAAGGACATACCTGAAACTCTTTCTGAGACTGGCAAAATTGGGATGCCACATAAAGAGATCATGCGTAAGACGGGAGAACTTTTCATATTGCGGACCAACATCAATTCCGTTGGATCCGTACTCGACTCCCCGGTATGTTTTCCTTTTAGTTCCGTACCCGCATTCGTCTTCGGCTCAACGGCAGAACGTCTCTTCGTTCTCTTTATTTCAGGACGTCTTTTGGGTATGTCGTTTACTCGCGGTGCCGTTGTCTCCGCGGACATTAACGGGAATACACAGACTTATCCCGACCTGCAACCTCTGTATGACGCTGCAAGAAGTTATCTAGAGATTCCACAACGCATCGATCTATTGAACACGCGTGTCGAGGTCAGATGATTCACTGACCGTTTGGTGCATATGACCCGTCGATGCTGACGGTTGGTTCGATTTAGGTTCTTCAAGATATGCTCCAGCTCCTCAAGGAATCTGTGTCGAGTAGGCATGCAGAGCGTCTCGAACAGATTGTCATCGCCTTGATCGGGATTGAGATTGTCCTGGGTATCATTACTATCCTCGTTGATCTAATGGCCTAAACCCTCATTGGATTTGTATTACCTATCACCTCCACCGATGAGAACTTGTTTGTCTATCTTGCATCTTGTGGCAGAAAGGTCCTGGTAGATATATATTTTGGAATCTGTAGGACCCATCCCTTTTCCTCCCCTCCCATTATACAGTACATCCACGTGTCGTGGTTATTGCTCTCGATACTCTTCTTGCATCAACATTCGGTATGTGTCATTGTATCTATACCTTTCACGCTTGGTCTGTCACTCGTGTCTGGGAGACGCGCTTGATGGTAAGAAAGTTTGTTGATAGCTTTGAATCGGCGAGAAGATCGATGACACTGTATTAGGACAGACTAATCTTACAACTTTTTCAACTTCGGACGACGTGACAATGCGGGGGAAAATAGTCGGCGGCCATCACAGACTCATCTGTTTACGAACCACCAACGTGTAAACCGTCTAGCATTGACATGGTCAGACGCACGTATTAGAGAACGATTATGGGAAGGACGCACTATTCACGTGCAAGCAAGCCCCTGTCATCACATTGGCATCAGGGCTAGCAAGGAACACAAACGCGGGGCCGAGTTCCGCAGGCTGGGCAGCACGACCGTGCATCGGCAACCCTACTCCAAAACCTTCCATGTCCTCGGGGTCCCTTGACGCAGGCTGTAAAGCAGTAACGACAGGGCCCGGCGCTACAGCGTTCACACGTATACCTCTAGGCGCCAACTGCTTAGAGAGCGAACGGGTGAAAGCCATGATAGCGCCTTTCGTCGCGGAGTAGTCGATGAGGTTTGGCGATCCAGCGTACGCCACGACAGATGTGGTGTTGATGATACTCGAGCCACGTTTCATGTGGGGGACAGCATATTTGGTGATTGCGATCATCTGGATGATGTTGGACTTGAAGGTACTGTGAACGGTATTGAGATCGATGTTCTCGATCTTCTTCTCAATTCTAGGGGCACAAGATTGACATTTTTCTATCAGCGCCAATTAACACATATACGTACATCTGTTTGGATGCATTGTTAACCAGAACGTTCAAGTGGCCAAACTTTTGCATATGCGCCTCGACGAGTCGTTTGCAATTGTCATCCTGTTCCAAGTCGACGGCGATTACATTGACGTCGCAGCCATGCTTGGAGATCTCAGCAGCAGCAGCTTTAGCGTCCTCCTTCTCTGCAGGAAGATGACTGATGGTGACCCCCTTCAAGCCTTCGATAGCAAACATAATGGCGGTAGCCCGACCAATGCCGCTGTCACCACCAGTGACCAGGGCGTACTTGTCTTTCAACCTGTGAATACACTCGACGTTGAACAACGACAAGTCAAGCAAAGGAGGAAACATACTTTCCACCACCGGTGTAGGTCTGCAAATAGGGTTTCCCCTCATTGTCCCAGTACTCTTGCTGAACATACTCGATCCCCGGTTTGATATATTTGTCAAGACCAGGCAAGTCCTGTGTCTGTTTCTCTGGCACAGCGACCTTGTAAGCGGTGATGATGTTGGGGGTAGACATGGTAGAAGAAGAGAAGAAGGAACGACGGACGAGCAGAGTCGTCGCTGTAGCTTTATATCCCCGTCGTAGTGAGTGCATACATGACGTCGAATGAGATCGAACTCTACGTCGCCATGATGTCAGGGGCCATAGACAAATCCAATCATTTGACATTTTAGGAAACTCCAGTATTCGATCCCACAAAAAATAAAAGAAAAGAAAATTATCACCGTCGTCTCGTCAATTAAATTCCAAAGGGAAGCATCTTTTCACCGCCAAAGAATCCATCCCCACCCAAACCCCATCCCTTGTTCCACCCATCCCTCGTCTTCCTTGCTTTTCTAATTTCGAAAAAGATCGACCCGTCGATCACACGGCGAACGTCTTCCTTATCGACGTACCCGTCCTTTTGAACGAGCAAAAAGGTGGTCACCCATTCCAAGAAACCAGCCGCCCATCCAAATGGATCCATTGCGAGGCGATTACCATGCATAAAGGACCATAGCTCTGACAGCGTCATCGTCGTGGGGGGTACCGAATCCTTGGTACCCCTTGTGTACTGCAGAACATTGCGTTATGAGCCAGAACTTAGATGGGGTGGACAAGCGAGGGCATCATTACCTTGACCCACATGTCCTCAAACTTGCAGGGGATGAACCGACCTTCCGTATCGAACGCGCCCGAGTCCGATCCGTGCTTGTCAGCGTGAATCGTCTCAATATAAATGCGGAAAAACGGATCTGGAAGGTAGCTAACACCGATTCTGAGAAGCGAGACGACATCAATAAATGCACCTAGCCCCACCTCCACGACTGACCTTGTGGGCAAAGAGAGCGTGATGTGCACGACGATCATAGCCAAGAAACAAAACAAGGCGTTGAACCCAAGATCGCGAAACCCACGCCAGGTATCGAGTGGCCAGATGATACCGTCTTCGTCCCTATCCCAATATACGCAGTGCTGCTGCATTACGGACTGTAGTGCGTGAATCCGACGGTAAGCAAGTGAGGGAAGAAAGAGTGGACACCCTGACGTAGTCTTGATATTTCTTAGCATGGCGGGTGCTTCCCAATGGTTGTTCGGTACTGGGTGCGACTGATGCGCGGGGGATATAGGGTTGTGTGATGAATTTATCAGTGTCTACCCTGGTAGGACGCTGTCCGGTTACTGGGGCCCGCCGAGCTTCCAAGTTTTGTGATTCTTTGTGTGGAGAAGAGTTGTTCATGCTAGTCCAGCTTAAAGGACGAAGGAGCATAAGAAAGATGGTGGACGACGTTGGTTGTCAATTGTCAAGTTTGCCGTTTTATAAGGGGGCGTGCCGGCCGTTCCACTCAGTATTCCTGTTGAAATGAGGACGATCGCGCTCACTGGAATACGCTCCTTTCAATCGGTCATTCAGAGTGCATCCAGTATCTGTGCGGTTTGCAACTCAAAAAAGAGAACGCAGTGAGTGGGAGAAAGGAAAGAAAGCATGGAGCTCGATCACTGGTCCAACGTCTCAAGCACTCACGGATGACGTTCTGCGACCAGGAAGGAAGAGTCTAATCCAGCGGCACCGAATAGGACTTCTCGAAGCGCAACTTGGCACCAAGAACTAGTTCCAGAGCGTTCACTCACCCGATGATGGTCTGGAATTTCACAATGATTCAAAAAAGTATTCGTGATGACTGTAGGCTCCAGGATCTCTGAATATGAAGGCGCAGGTCAAATATACATGCTATCATTAATGGAACCTCGCACAGTCCGCTAAATATAATCAGGAACTAATGCCCATCAATCTTTCTCCAATCCGCTGCCACTCGGCGTGACTTGACCACTGAGTCGACTACCCTTTTCGGCCCTCTTGACGCGGGCAAAGATGCCAACTTCGGGGTCTCGGATAAAGTTTATGATGACCATAGGCCAACTCGGATGCGAAGGAATCGTGTCGTAGAACTCAGGAGCAAGGGCACGGAGAGCAGGAAGACGGGTCCAGGGAACGGACGGGAAATCGTGGTGCTCATTATGATATCCAACATTATAGGCGAAAACGTTGAGGCAACCATAATAACTGTAGGTCTCTTGACTGAGGCCGTCCCAGACGTAGTGTTCAGCAATGAAGTGGCCGGCAAGTGGGTGTAGACTACCGGCAAAGAAGCTCGAGAACAGGAAGTATAATAAAGGTCGAATACCGAAGGTTTTCACGAGGACGTAGTCGAAGATCAGTTGGACAACCAAGTTATAGAGATGCCATAAGGTCAGTTTCTGGGTGCGGACGAAGCCAGGCCTGAGCGCGTAGAAGAATATCTGAAATGTGGCGAAAAACGTTTTTCCAAGAACGTTGTTCAGGCAGAGGAGCTCAAAATTCGTTGGAAGATCGACATCGATACCATCTTCACCGAGGTTCTTGTGGTGCTCCAAGTGATATTTCTTAAAAGAAGCAGAATAGGGAACGCCAATGGGAAGATTAGCGAAGACAGCCAAAGCCTTGTTGGCGTTGATGCCCTTGAAAGCGAGGTTATGTGTAATTTCATGTATGCCAAGGAAGAGGTTTTGGTTGGCGGTACCACCGATGGCGTAGGAGATGAATAAGAACCAGAACGAGAGTGGGTGAGTGTGCCGTAGTTGCAAGGCGATAAACAGTTGTAGTGAGACGACAGCAAGGACCACGTATTTGGTAAGAGGTTCATGGCCCATGAGCTTGACGACCTCTGGATGGGCTTTCATGATGGCCATTCGCCTGGAGCGATGTGGTTCTTCGGTCATTAACCAGAGGAATTCGGAGGGGTCTTGTGGTGAACCAGCGTATGATCTGCCATCGTCTTTCTCGGTTGGAGAAACGACGACGGTGCGCCGAGGAGAGCGTGTCCCCTCGGTGAGAGATTCCGCACCGCCGAAATAGCTGAAATCTGTGTATGGTTAGAGATAGGACGCGACGAAGAGAAAAGGACGACTTACCGACGTCCGCCGTCTTTGTGTCTTGAGTCGCTGGTTTCATGGAGTTGATAACGACTTGACAGACTCGACGCGGGTAAAGTTGATGAAGCCGTGAACACAGGTGGGAATAACATACTTTATTTGGGTTGCCTACCTGATCTTAAATCAAAGTGGTGCGACCGCGAAAGTGGCACCATAATATAACCGAAATCTATTTCAGCGTCCTCTCCCTCTCTCTCCATCGCACCTTGTCCTCACCGTCGACGACGATGGCCGACACCAGCCACACCGTCGACTACGACGCAGAGTTCAACGCCGACTTTGCCCTCGATCCATCAGACCCACTGTACATGCTCTTGAACAACGCACACGATGCAAAGTCGGAACTCCCAGGCGCACCCTTCGAGTTTCCGTTCCCCCTCGACTTCAACGATCCTTCCTTCTCCGCCTTTGTCGACCCAAACGCTCTCTTCATCGACTCACAAGCCTCCATACATTCTCCCTCGACAGTCCCTATCCAACCCCAGGATGTGCTCAATACTTCCTTCCCTTTCACCTTCGCACCCCCCACTCCGAGCTCTGCATCTTCTTCCTCGCACTCTGCCGACGAAGGCTCGCTCGGTTCGGGGTTTAGCTCCTCCCCCGACAGCCCACCGAGTACACGTGCTTCCCCAGCAGCACCCGCCCTTCCCCAATCCACTGCAGATGCGATCTCTGCTTTCTTTTCACAGTCGAATAAACCTTTCATAGCATCCATGCCTCCACATGTAAGGACGCATGTCGTACAACAACAGCCTCCCTCCTCCTCTCCCTCTCCTTCACTCCCAGTGCAACCTACACAGGTGCCTCAGTCTCATATGATGTCCAACACCGTCGTCGCGACTCGCCCCAAGACGAGTCATACTACCATTGAACGTCGCTACCGCACGAACTTGAATGCGCGCATCCAAAGCCTTAAAGCAGCAGTGCCTGCCCTTCGTGTTCTGGATCAGAACTACGCGAGCGACGAATACCAGTTAGACGAGCGTGGTTACATCGATGGCGTCAAAGTCGCAAGAAAAGGAAGCAAGGCGAACGTGCTTGGAAAGGCGGTGGAATATATACGGTAAGCTGTTAATGATTGAGGGATGTTACTATGCCGTTCATATCGTCTCATAGTGTCCTTAAGCGGCGAGAAGCAAGATTGAGACGTGAACAAGATGGTCTGCGGTCTCTGATTTGTGGTTTCCCCGGAGGACAGAACATTCTGATGGAATGGGAGACTGAGTGGGTGAAGAAGTTCGGAGGGCCAGAAAGAGACGAGATCGATAACGAAAGTATAGAAGAAGCCAGCGATGATGAGGAGGGAGATGGAGACGGGGAAGACGATGACGATAACTCAGAGCGTGCTCGGAAGAAACCCAAGATCGAATCAAAGAAGGAGAAACGAAAAATTGCTCCTGCAACTACTATTCATCCAGGGATGACCGGCGAAGTTCCTGTTGCTGCGCCTATTATTGTCGAGAAGCGCAAACGCGGTCGTCCGAGGAAAATACAACCTAACATTCCTCCCCCAATTACTGCGGCCACTCCTATCCTTCTTACCGATCCCGCCCAACAACAGGGTATCGCTCTCCCGCCCTCCGCTGCTGCGACATCTCAGCCTCAACAGTACCTCCTAGCTATTTTTGCTCTTTTCTCGTTCTTCAACTCACCGTTGACTTCCTCCCCCGTGCCTGTGACGCATCATCATACCCATCAAGGCTCTGTGTTATCCCATACCACATCAGCTTCCTCAGATTTCGCTACCATTCATACGAGTGGCTGGACATGGAATGATGTTGTACAGATCGTGCATCTTCTTGCCTCCCTGGCGGTCTTCGTTTCCATCGTTATCCCTTGGATCCCAGTCCCACAGAAAGCTTACCGATCCCGGTTGATACAGATTATACCTTTCCACTCATTCATACATGGGCCGCATACCAGTAATATCTCAACACACGAAACATCGGACCTTCCAACCCCTCCCGACTCTCCTGACATCAGCGACGTGGGTTCAGAAGCTGATTCTTCCTCCACCGAGTATACCGTACGTGCCAAGGGACAGAAGGAATCATCGAGTCCGCTCCTCGATGCACTCAACTCTAGGGGAACCACCGACGAGTTTCAGAACCTTTTAGGTGCACTAAACATTGCATCCGGGTGGATTGGTGCGGTTCGTAGATCTGTCGGCTCTTGGCAGTACAGTGGTCCCGGGACGCGCAGCGAACAGCTAGCATGGACACGGCTCGCCGAACTCATTGTACTCTCACCAGACAAGGTGTCAATGCCTCTACGCTGGCAAGTCTATTGCCAACTTTCGTCTCGATCAACATCCTCGATACCGGAAGTTGCCTCCGAATCACTCGTTTCTGAGCTCTGCACTCTCGCGTTGCTTGCCCAAACACTACCTTTCACCGAGTCGCGCTCACAGGTGTTTTGGACGCGTGCTATCACTCTGGCAATGTCACCCATGATCCCGGCACATCAGCGCCTGATCCTCGATACCATGACAGTTGACGAAGCTGCGAAATGTCTGGCTTCGTCTAAATTTACATCAGGTTCCTCACCCATCGCATCGCTCGCGTCCATCCTTTTGCGCAAACGCCTGCATGAACACTCGGCTCTACTTTTCGTCCACCGTGTCACTCAGGACCGGAACAACGCTCCCGAGTTCCCGTCTGTCGAGGATTCCAAGCAGTGGCGCGCAACCATCTCATATGGTCGCAGTCTTGGTGGTCATATTGGCCTGTTAGTAGACGCACTCGCGGCTGTGTGGCAAAATGGTGGAATTGGACTTGACGTGGACGATCTCAAAGTGGATGCTGTGAACGAAGACGTGAGCGCATTGCTTCGAGCGACAGTTCTGTACGACCGAGTGTTTGCACCTCGGTCCATGTTATCGCCTCCACCAAGCCCACCCTCGAAGACTGATGGAACACACGACGAAGCAGATGTGGTTTTGCAGCTCCGTCAAGTCCTCGGGTCGAGCGTGTTCGAGGAGAATGAGGACACGTCTTCGGATACTCTCTCACTCGAGGATGCTCGGGATCGTGTAGTGGACATGATCGTCAATTTGCAGAGAGAAAAGAGGACACGAGTCGTCTAGATACTCGGCCGATGACAGCTGTGCTGTGACTTGGACCACGTCTTAAGCTTGCACAGGGTTCTCAAGTGGAATACCACTTTATGTAGGCGTTAAACCTTTTTCCCTTTCATTGACTTCTATGATACTGTTTGATTGAATAATTCGACAATTTTTATATCACTTGGTTGTGTCGCCTGTTATGTAGTTAGAATACTACTTGTGTGTCAGTCATCTAGTTGGATAGTACTTGGATGTTGTTTCTGACTTCACCGTCGGCTACAGTACGGAGGCGCGGTGAGCACGAGGATGAGACGGGTCACTCTGCGATATCCGCCGAGTGAGTGATCATGGCTGCAATCTCAGACGTCCCTCCAGGTCTCGGCGACGTCAAGGCACGCGCGTTTGCTCAAGGTGGGAACGAACACGTTGAATGGTATTCATTCGAACATCGACGCATCTACACGAACGCGTTTATCATCGATGGCGACAAGATGAGCATTGACAATGTCATGCCAGGGGACCACAGTGGCTGCCAATGAGTTCGGTATGAATTTCTGAGGGCTGACGCTAGTACTTGGCAGATACTGTTGGGGTTCAAGAAGCGAGGATTTGGTGCTGGGCTGTAAGTTTGCGACCGCTTTTGAACCGCTTATGTTGCGTCTCTGGCGTGGATTATCGGTGGTCGACAGCCCGGCCTGGACCATGGTGACATGTTATCCAACGCTGACGCGTCCATAGGTACAATGGATTCGGGGGTAAAGTCGAACCGGGCGAGACACCCGCGCAAGCTGCCATCAGAGAGCTCCAGGTGTGTCCTCTACACGTTTTCTCTACGCCACAAATTCATAGTCCCTTCGACACTGCCAGGAAGAATCTGGAATCGACGCACCTCTTGAGTATGCTGGCACGCTATTCTTCGTCGTGAAAGGAACCGACTGGGCATTCGACATCCGGATTTATTCTGCGCGCGAGTATAGTGGTGAGCCGATCGAGTGAGTAACGCCATCACTCTTGGTCTCTATATCCAGAAACCAGTCGAAACGATGAACCTCATCCTTGTTTTTCGCAGAACGGACGAAATGCTCCCTGGGTGGTTCTCCCTCTCAGATGACAGTCTTTACGCTAGGTCCCAGACGACTGCTGACAGGAATGCTACTAGTTCCAGCTCGGGTGGTTTTGGAGGTCTACCACGCATCCCGTACCATCAGATGTGGGCAGATGACATTTATTGGTTGCCGCATCTCGTTCGCGGAGAGAAATTCGTCGGGAGAGCGGATTTCGAGGAGGGGAACGTCATGAAGAGGTATTGGTTTGGGAGCATCGTGGCGGATGGTGACCTGGTTCGATGACGAACATTCATTCAGATATCTGTGAGCGCTCGAGAGTTTTCCTCACCGAATATTAGCATAAATGATCGGCATAGATGCGAGAGGGACACTACGAAAGGCGAGAGCTGTTGGCGACGTTGCAAAGGTTGATGCGCGTGCATTATTCACTCATACCTGGATATCAGGATTCTTTTGTCTGCCCGTGCATTATTATATTGACGATAATACCGCAAGTCCCTCCCCATGGTAGGCCGCGTATGTGATCCCTTATGTTTCTTAGCTTGCGTTCTCCTCCTGCTAGTTTGTATGAGGACTAGCTCATCTCTTGTACCGCATTTCTAGACATAAACTGGGTGCTGGTATGATTGTGTTCACTCTTCCAAGCCCCGTTTTCGAGCGAGTCTACCTTCCTCTAGTGCTTTTTCGTCTGCCTCCTGCGGAAATTGCAAGTTATCCTATTGCATTTTTTCTTGGAATAGGTTCCCTCCTCTTCTACCATGATGAAGTCTGCACTGTTCCACAGGGAGCCACATTGATAGATAACCTTCCCGGTTCGACCTCTATTCATTCATTTGGTCTCTTCGACCTCGAACTACTAAACGCTACCCCTAGACCTTTTTAGTATTTCCCCGATCAGACTCTATTCCCGTTATTTGCTCACTGTGCTGTTATGGCGCTCTCCGATATTTGATACCGCTCTACAGCTCCTCCGAATGATGACCTTGAAAAGACCCGTTGGCTCTAAGGGTCCGAATGTTGCTTCGCACGACTCCGTTGCGAATATCAATGGCATCAGCCTAGTACAGGTCTCTACATATGCTCCTTAGCAGCGAGTATCATATTGCTCTTTTGATTTTTCCTCCTATGTATTACAGCACAGAGTTGACTTCCGACCTCAGACGAGGGCTTGTAAATGAATGTATTTTCAGACAATGTTCTCCATGATCCTAACTACGGATGTATGTGTATACTATGCGAGACAACAATGAAGAGGGTGTGTATGATTGCGGAATGAGATTCTAAAGATGCTCGATGGGGGCGAATGGCGTTGGCTGTGGCCGCTTATGAATACGGTAAACCATCACTCATCCCCCCGTTCTCTCCTCCTCCTCCTCCTCCTCCTCCTCCCGGCCCTCCATACCTCCCCCGTTCTCGCTCCCTTCCACTATCTCGTTCTCGCCCCCTCTGTCCATCTCTGTCCCTGTCTCGATCACGATCATACCGACCTCCTCCTCCCCCCCCGAGAGGCCCAACTGGCTTCGGAGGCAATCCCACTGGACGTTCAGGAAGTGATGTATGTGAAGGAGGTCTCGGCCCACCACCTCTCTCCCCCCTATCCGGTGGTGGATGATGTCGTCCATACCCACGTCCATATCCTTGCACGTGACCGTGTGGGTATGGATGGCCATGTCCAAGCCCAGGGGGCAATGGTGGCGGATAACCAGCTGACGGGGGTGGGTGTCCACCATATCCCATACTTGGAGGTCCATAGACACCTGGCGGAGGCACTGGGGGATAGCCGCCTGCGAGACTAGGGGCTTGTCCTTGCTGCATGAGAGCGGTCAACATCACGGGAGGCGGTGGCGGTCTTGTTCCGCGCGGAGGACCATGTCCGGGGGGTAATTGTCCATAGAACCCTTGTCCGTGTTGGAGCGAAGAACGGACATGCTCAGGTGGTGGGTGGGCATGCTGTGGTGGTGGAATATTGTTCCGCCGTCCACGTTTGTCGAACTCGTGCGAGGCTTCATAGGTGGGGAGCGTTTTTGGATCAGCAGGTAACGGGTCTGTCCAGAAGTAATCGTGATCGAGAGCTTGCGAAGCTGTAATTCTGTCGCGCGGATTGCACGTCAGGAGCTTGTCAAGTAGATCACATGTCTCCGGGCCGATGCTGCCAACCACCCGAGGAGCGAAAACATTAGTTTGTCAGTATTAGACGATGATAATATGGATAGATGGCCACATACCTGGAGAACGCAGTCTTCAACTTCTTCGGGTAATTCTGGAACCTCTTCACACCCTCGCATCCGGGTAGCGCATCAAAATTGGGCCACGTGTGTTGGTTAGGCGTCCCGCACAGCTGCCATATTTTTTCCAGTTGATCGATATCAGATGTACCAGGAAGGATGGGCCGACGCATGAACATCTCGCCCAGGACGCAACCAATTCCCCAGATATCGACCTCCCCTCCATATTGTCTCGCCCCGAGTAACAGTTCTGGAGGTCTATACCATCTCGTCACAACACAGTTTGTATAGCGCTTCTCTTTGCCATCCGGACATTTCCCCCCTTTCACTGGGTCGCTACCTGATGAGGGTAGAACAATAGAAGGGTCAAAAGCCCGCGCGAGGCCAAAATCGGCGATACGTAAGGAACCGGTGTTGGAAATGAGCAAGTTGGCAGCTTTCATATCGCGGTGGAGGATATGATTTCGATGCATATACTCCGTACCTTCTAACAGCTGCTTCATATACAACTTGATGTGACTAGGCTGGAGCTTCACCCTCTCGTTCTCTAGTAACCCTGCTAGGTCATGATCCATGTACGGAAAGACCATGTACACTGAAAGAGGTGACTCTTTGCCTTTACTCCGCACTACGAACATGTCGACAATATTGACAACGCACGGATGTTTCATCGCCTTCAGAATTTTGATCTCTCGAAGAGCCGTGACAGGCATGCCCTCTTTCTCGTTATGCATCAAGATACGTTTGAGAGCCACAGCTCGCCCAGTTGAGATCTGGACTGCCTTGTGGACCTCTCCAAAGGTACCCTCTCCGACTTTCGTCGTGACGTCGTAATCAGATTGTTGTCCACATCCTTCGAATGTTCTGCCATACGCCTCCATCTCCTCCTTCCGCGTGCGCTGCACGGGCACTCGCTTCTTCTTCCCCAGCATCACGATAGGTTTCCCTGCTGAGTCATCGCCCCCCCTCACTCCCCGAGCCTGCTCGTGACCACCCATCTGATCAATCGCGCTATCGAGTGCCGCACGTTTCTCCTGTGCCTTTCGGACGTCTTCCTCTCTCGCTGGTGGCAACGGAAGTGGTGATGGCGAACGGTCATCACGTGGGGCGTTGGGGCGTCTGAGAGCAAACGATATCGCTGAATGGGATGTAGGGAGTGTTTCATCTTTCTCCACAACCTGCATCGAATCCTCATTTGTCAGTCCATCTGGTGGTTCAGATATCGGTACAGGTGGTGCTGGAGAGTGTGGAGGTGGTGGTTCGCGTGGAGGTGATCCTGGGGGAAGTGATGAGGGACGATATTCCTGCTCTAGGTCGTAGCTCGCACTTCGAGGACCGACCCTACTTCCCTCTGTATCAAACCGCTGTGACTGAGGTGCAGCAGATCCCCAGTATGTATCGTTATTGCTCTTTGGTCGATGATCACGGTGGTAGTTTGAGAGTGGGGAGAAAGAAGTTGGTGGCGGTGATCGACGAGTGGGAAGTCTGTGAGTTCGATGTCGATTCGGTGATGGAGATGAAGAACGTGACAAAGACTTGGGGTGGGACGGTGGTGGTGAGACTGGTGAACGGGGTGGAGGTGATTGAGGAGGTATGGGAGATCTCGGAGGGCCTCTGTCAACTTCTCTGTCGGGATATCGGTCGTGCACTCTCTCTCGTGGAGGTGGCATGTGCATGTGCGGTCTGTAAGAACGGCTGTCGTAGGCGTGTCTATCCCAATCTCTGTCCCGCGGGGGTTCCCATGGTAAATGAGCTCGTCTCTCTCTGTTGTCCCAGCCGCGTTCGTCTGCAACCCAGCTGTCTGCCATGAGCGGACGCCGTCTTTGGGATGAACCCTCTCGTTCATGTGGACGATACTGCCGAAACTTGCCTTTGTCACGACGTGGGTCATCCTCGTAAGGTAAAGGTGGTTTCCTCTCCTCGGAAACGGGTCCCCCGAAGCGTGTGGACGAACGCGGTTCGGGTTCCGCTGCCGATAGCTTCGGCTTGAAGGGGAACTTTATCCTTGGCTCGTATCTGTGTGATGCAGAGGGAGAGGGTGGTTTGGAAGGCAGTGGATGAGTATGGCTGCCCTGTGCTGAATCACCGTCGTCAAGTTCGCCTTCTTCTGGAGATGAAGTCGACGGCCTTTTTGATGGTCTTTCATCGTTCGTCGGGGACGCTGAACGTTTGTTGGGTGTCGTGTGCGTCGTCGTCGACATCGGCGACGTCTTCAGCGTCGAACTTGCCACCAGCGAGCAAATATCCTACACCTCAAGCTGACGTAATATACAACCCCTCGTCATCGCCCACAGCAACGGCAATGAACGTGCTCGTCGTCGGGGCAGGTGACGACCACGTGCATTTCAATCCAATCCACTGACACGTCTGCAGGCATCATTGGTTTGACCACTGCATTGAAGCTGCAGGAGACAGGTCGATACAATGTGACCATCCTCGCAGAGACCTTCCCTACAGATCCTAGGACAATCCGATACACCAGTCGCTGGGCGGTGAGACGATCTGCGTACATCTCTTGCTGTCCTAAATGCAACTTACAGGGTGCTCATCACGTCAGTCACGCCGAGAACGATGTACAATGGCAGAGTACGATCTAAGCGCTCTTATCGACCACCATGTGTTCATCCGTTGACAGAGATCGACAAAGAAACGTTTGATACCATGTGGGCACACTCCGCGTCAGACCACCCGGCCTCGCACTGTTTTCATCGACATCCTCAAACGGAGTACGAGTCAACTGAAAGAACTCATGCCAAATGGCTTGAACACATGCCAGAGTTCCGCTACCTCTCACCGGACGAACTGATCCCTGGCGCTACACTTGGTTACAACTTCCGCACAGTTACGATAACCCCATCTCTATACCTTTCGTATCTCCTTTCTCGGTTTATCGCAAACAATGGATATATCGTGCGCGCTACCCTTCAACATATCAACCAAGTTCTTGAAGACGGTGTGTCTCCATTTAATGCTAATACCAACGGTGCCCCGAAGGCCATCGAGGCCTTATTTGTGTGCACCGGTCTTGGATCCCGCTCTCTCGGTGGTGTCGAAGACAACCACATTTACGCTCTCCGCGGTCAAACTGTCTTGCTACGTGCACCTTGGATTCGCTTCGGCAGATCTTTCGAAACACAAGACGGAACGTACACATATGTAATGCCCAGGAAGAATGGAGATGTCAGTTCTCCCTTTCACAGATTCAATGTTGATGATGACATACAATCCATCGCAGGTTTTGATCGGAGGAACTAAGACCCCAAATGACTGGTATGCATCTCTCACCGTGTATATCGAGCCTCGTTCCCACCGAGACTGCCAGGTCACCCACCCCTCGCCCAGAGACGACAACGGACATCCTTACCCGTGCACTAGCACTTGTGCCAGAACTCGCCCCAGAAAACATATCCAATCCCACCATTAACGATCTTCGTCCTCTCATTGTAGATGAAGGTTGTGGTCTCCGCCCAGCACGCGAAGGTGGAATCAGGCTTGAACTTGAATGGGTCGAGTCTCCGAACGAGAAAGGAAGGGTACCTGTAGTCTATAATTACGGACATGCTGGTTATGGGTACATTTCTTCTTGGGGATCAGCTAGTCATGCGGTCGAGCTGTTAGAGAAGGCTCTCCGATGAAGAGGATTCACCATCTTTGGCAGTACCAAGTCACAGTGAACGACTGGAATTGTTAACAAATTTCTCTCAAGGAATTCAAAGAG